>JADLZL010004062.1:0-77605 GCA_015844335.1 Chrysopogon serrulatus
TAGTACTAGCTTCATCTGGAGCACACAGGCTTCTTGTATGGACGACCACATTCCATGCTCTCACTTTCAAACAAAACATGTATCACGCGTGACTTAAATAAAGTACACACTAAAGCTCTATAAAACTCTGCTTAATTACTCTTTTCTGATGCTTGGTTGGCAGCTGCTTTGCTTTGCCTTTTGTTTGCCTGTCATATCATCAATAAACGGATCGTCGTCATGCATGCACATGAAAGTGTGCCACCCTGGAGGCTGGAGCGCAGCGCGCGAGTACAGCTTCTTTTTGTGAACCGTGGCTGTACAAAACTCAAACCAGCATGTGGATAAATAAATAAATATACAAAATGATTTGGTAAGGAATCAACAGGGAATGTCTAAAACGCAAGGCACTTCGACCACAGCCGGCTTGCTTTCCTATCTTTGATTATTTTGCCTGTTTGGTGTTTGCCCTTTAAGAACAGCACAGGGAATTAAGAATAGACAATTTGTGTTTGTGAGGTGCTTTATGATTGGATCGATTGATGGGGCGTTGCTCTGCTTTCGAAAATGCTCAACGCATCGGACCGCATTATGGGTGCCTTTTTATGTTCGCCCGTTTTGCTTTGATGAGCAGATAACAGCAGAGCACACATGATCTCGGCGAGATGTAGCATGACATCAAGCTGTGTACGAGTAATAAGTGTATTTGATTTGGTTAGTTGTTGCCAACCCAGCAACCCTGACCGATCGAACACATCAGACCCGGGCACTCGCTATCGCTTCCTTCCCGAGACATAAATGTCGGCAATTTTAATAAATAATAAATATCATCAATTAGTATCATAATTAATATCATCGGAAAGATCTTTGGATCTAGTTTTTTAACAAAATTATTTGGAGATATAAATATTGTACGTATTTTCTATAAATCAAGTCAAACATATGGCACGCATCCCACGGCGACAAATAAAAAGGACGGATGGAGTATAGTATAGTTCATTAACCAGCACTCCATTCATGGTTTTTTATATGTCGTATTAAGTTTAAGTCAATCATTTATATCTTTAACCATCATTTTAAGATATCCATACATGAAGTATTTAGAGTAAAATGCATGAATAGTCCATTAACTTGTAACGCTGTGTCGATTTGGTCCATCAGGTTTGAAAATGTATTTTTGGGTACATAACCTTGATTTGTGGTGCATCAATAGTCCGGATGACGTCATCAAAGTTTGAAAATACATTTTTAGACCCATAACCTTGATTTGTGATGCATCAATAGTCTAGATGACGTCATCAAAGTTTTTTGTCGCTCAGAAGCCGCGCCTTGGCAGGCGAAGCGGCGAGGAGCTCATGGGCGGCGCATATGATGCTGTTGGGACGCGGTATATTCGCAAAAAGGCCCCGGATAGGTCCTCTCTCTCGCCGCTCTCTTCCGTCTCTCTATCTCTCGAACGTCCTCCTCCGCGTGCGTCCAGGGCGCCAGGCCGCCGCCGCTGTGGCGCAGTTACCTCGCCTCCCGGGCGGCCGACGACACCCGCCGGCGGCGGGCACCACGCCCTCGCCCGGCGGCCTTCCGACCCCGCGTATCATCGCGCGTCCGCAGCCCGCGCAGGTCGGGCGAAGTTGCCGAGCGGGAGCTCAACACGCGGTACCGTGAGCCCGACTCATCGCCGGGCGGTGCTCTCCATCTCGCCATCGCAGTCGTCGTCTCGTCGCCGGGCGCACCAGCACCATCGCCAGCCAGCGGCGAGGTCGGCGGCGGCGCCGGCCGAGCCCCCCGCCGCTGCGTGCGTTGTCGCCGAAGATCATGGTGTGCGGTGGAGCGGAGGCGAACCACAACGCGGCGACGCTCCTGAGTGTTCGAGGAGGCGCCAACTACTACGCTGTCGCCGATCGACGCTCGAGCGCTACACGCAGTAAATCGGGGAGGAGGCGGGAGCGGCCGGGTGCGTGGGCGGCGAGATGGAGCCGCCGGGATGGAGCGCGTCGGGCTCGGCTACACGGGGATGATGGAGGCGCGGGAAGCCGCTGCAGAGAGCTGCGGGTGGGGCGGCGCCCGGCGCCGGGCGGGGACTACGGCGTATCAGGTGGCCCACGACACCCATGGCGAGGCCTTCTTCTTCTTGGCGGCACCGCAAGCCGCTCTACTCCGTCTCAGCGTGGAAGCCGGCGTGCCGGCTCACCTAGCTAAGCTAAGCTAGCCGATGATTGCAAAGTCCGCACTGCATGCATGAACGCACGCGTGTCTACTAATGTCTTGCATGATTCAGGGGGTTTTTTTTTGAAAAGACCGCCTCCAAGCGCGAGCACATGTGCCGCGACTTGTCTGGGCCACCTCGGCCGCCACGGCACGACTTTTTGGCGACAAAAAAACTTTGATGATGTCATACGGACTATTGATGCACCACAAATCAAAGTTATGGACCCAAAAAATGCATTTTCAAACTTTGATGACGTCATCGGACTGTTGATGCACCACAAATCAAGGTTATGGATCCAAAAATGCATTTTTAAACCTGATGGATCAAATCGACACAGCATTACAAGTTAATGGACTATTCATGCATTTTACTCAAGTATTTATTACAGTAAACCTAAAACATAATATTTATGTTGTTGATATGTACAATTTTAGTTAAAATTGATGACCAAAGTTAGTAGTATTTGACTTAGGATAAACCTAATATGATATGCAAAAAGAAAAGATGAAGTAGCTTTTAAATTTTGCATGTTCATTTTTATGGGGCAAAAGTTCAGTGTGGTAGCAGTGTGAAGCAATAGCATGCAGTCATATATAATCACAAGAATGTAGAGACGAAGACGGATAGCACATGTATGAGCAAGGTTGATTTTACTTCCACACACTTATCTACTCTAGGTTGGGGAGTAGGCCGGGAGGAGAAGTTCTACGTATTTTTTTTATGTTCGTTTAGCTAAAAAGCCGTTTCAGCTTATAAGTCAATAATATGTTTTCTTACAGAAAATCAACCCTTTCTATAGTGTCTTAGCTTATCAGTCGGCTTATAAGTCCTGCCGAACACTTCTTTGTATCTGGAATACACTTAATTTCCTCCGCAGTCCTAGGCTTTGGTGGCATTTATCACGTGCTTCCGGAACCAGAGACTCTTGAATATGTTTTTCATTCTCTGGTTATGTATGAAAACATAGAATTAAAATGACTACAATTTTAGATATTCGTTGTTACTCAAAAATTTTATTGATCAGTAGCAACACCTGCCTTTAATAATAAATCACAGAAGAAAAAAATAAAAAAGGCTAGTTGGAGAGCCAAAAATCCACCATACCCAAAAGTCAGAGCCATTTCCTCTCCCCACCACGTCATTCTTGAGGGTTCAAATCAGGCACCAACATTCTATTTGTTCAATATTTCCACCAGTGCTCATACGAGTGCCTGTTCTTTCTCTCAACCGCGTGTTGTCGACTTGTCTCTACCACTGCAGGCCTCAAATCTAGATTTTGTCGTTGTCCCTCTCTCACAAATCCTTCCCCACTTGTCTTGGTAAATTGAGGAGGCTAGGCAAAACCCTAGCTTAGTGGTTGAGCCCAACCATTCCTTCACATCGTCCTTAGCACTGCACTAGAGCTCAACCTTCCAAGTTCTGGTACGCTTGAGCTTGTCATCCTCTATCACTATTATGCCTTCAATTTTGGGCTTCCATCTTGGCACTCTCTTGCCCGAGCTTGACCTCAAGTCCTTAATGATGATCCTTCACCTGAGCTCAGCCTCCCGAATAACTTCTTCTTCACCCGAGCTCAGCCTCCCGAATAAATTCTTGCCTTTGCCTAGCCTAAGGAAGGAGAGAAAAACACAAAGTACGGGTTTTGATTTGGGAATTATTGCTAGAGTAGAGTCTAAAAAATACTCTATTCGGTCAGTTGGTTTTGGCTTATTCCGTGAGGAAGAATAAGTTGAAATCAGCCGAAACAAGTTAATAGTTCGTTTTGGCATTTCTAGATACACAACTTCTACGTATCTAAGTGTATAACAAAAACCATATACCACTCTAATACGAGAAAGTACCGTGTTACAAATGCTTAGGTTTTGTTGTTCAGATTAAGCTTCCGCCTCATTGTATTGGAGTTTAGCTTGTTCATGCAGATAAACTTCATCCCCTCTAACCTAAAGTCTTTCTGTCAAGTGAGGCAACTGTTCAAGCAAGTCTTGACCCTTTTTAAGGTATAAGGGAAATTGGTGAATCATAAAATTTAACCGGTTCTTATAGAATTCCTATTATGTTTTTTTTTAAAAAAAATCATGAGTCCCAAAGAAGACCCCAATGTCATCACCACTTAATCAAACACTCGAGCACATGGTACTCCGGCGGTACACAGGTGTGTACAGACGTACAGTGATGGTCCGTCCGTAATAATCTCAGTGATCGTTGCTGTCCCCTAAAGTTGCAAAACGGAGACCCACGCGTCCACCACCACCACGGACCAGTCGGTCCACCGGAGCAGTGCCACTGCTGCCCGTCCGTCTCCACGCCACCTAACTAATTGCGAACCTACCGAACAGCAAAACCCAGCACGCCATGCCAAACCCAAACCAAACAACCAGAAACCTTCCCTCCTCCCCCTGACCCCTCCCCGCTGTCGTCCCCGGTCCAGGTCCAGCCTGCCGTTCGCCGCCGCAAAACTCGTCGAAAACCTTTTGAAAAACCTCGCGCCCGATCACGGAAACGGACGGCAAATCGCCGTGCGCCACCGCGCAGCAGAGCTCCAGCTCCGGAGAGGGGCGCCGGGGCCGCGGCCCGCGGGGGGGTGACGGAGGAGGTCCCCGCGCCTCCCCGATTAACTTGAACCCGCTTCGCTAGTTGGCTTTGTGCGCGCGTGCTCTGGTGCCTGCTCTGCTGCCCCCCGCCCACCCGGCTGCCCCATTTGTTTACTCGGTCCAGTCCCCCGCCCCGAATCTTTTCCCTCCTCACGCACCGCGGCAGCCCGCAGCAGCAGCAGCACCCACTCGCGGACTCGCCCCGCCTCCGTGCTCGCGCAGCTCGCCCGTGCAGCGTGTCGGAGAGATGTGATCGGAGCCCGGCTGTCGGTCCGAGTTTTGTTTGCCTCTGGACCGTAGTGGCGCGGAGAGGAAGGAGGCAAGCTGGCGGTGCGATGGGTCGGCGCGGAGGAGGAAGAGGAGCAGGAGGGGGAGCTTTGGGCGGCTGTGCTCTCCTCGCCGGCGCCTTGGTTGTCTCGTCGCTCGTGATTCAGGGTGCTGGAGGTACGTACTACGTACGTGTTGCCGTTGGGGTTGGTCTGGAGGAGTTTGCTGGGTTCTTCTTTCCTGTGGGTAATTTTATTTATCAGGATCACGCGTGCTTGGGTGCTCATGTAGTTTACAGCTTATATTTAGTTACTCCTGACAATTTTGGTGGCCCGAGCTGTCGAAACGGGAGAGTGGAGCGTTACCTAGTTTCCACTTTCCTCATTTTTTACAGTTAAACTGATTGCTGAATCATGTGTTCCACTTTATAGTTAACTTTATTTGAACCTTTGATCTGTATGGAGTTTGGACCGCAGACTAAAAATTCTAGGTGGTACTGTTTGTGATTTTGTTGTGTGTCCTAACGTCATAATCGGCTCATGCCTAAGTAAATGATGAAGAATATCCACTTAAATTCAAATTCTAGATACTGATCTTGAAGTTTACTTGGTTACAAAAGAGAATTTATGCATCTAAAATTGGGCATGATTGATTCAATATCCATTATGTAGGATGCCTATTAGTTTTATTTAACGAATAGGAAAATTGCAGTGAATGTGGCAATGTTAGGGCTTAACTCTGTTATATACCTAAGACAGTGCGCAATGACTACTTTGGATGAAATTACTACCTACTAGTTTAGAATGATTTCAGGGCATACCAGTAGTGTTTGGGAGGCAAGAGACAAAGATCTACATTTTAGATATAAAGCAATAGTTCTTTAGTAGAAACCAGCATCTAGATTAGTGTTGAGCAGTACCTAACTATATAATGCTCATGTACCTCAATAACTGCTTCAGTTAATCATATCTTTTAGTTTAGCACTATGTTGTGATAGTTGACGAAGTACACTGTCAGCTTCTTTTCACCATAGGTTCTTCAATCCTGGACATTTTCTTGATGGTAAAGAAAGATGGAAAAACTACTGTGCTGAATTTTACTCTATCCCACTATGAGACAAACAAGTTTGCTCAGTAGCATATGACACTTGTATGCTGGTAAAAATCATTGAAACATTCTGTTTGACACTTTTTTTTTTGAAGGATTGAAGCAATCTCATGCACCTGTTGTTGCTCGCAAGGTTCTTCTATCCATAACAAATTGGCATCCACAAAATTACTTGGATGATGTGCTTCATCCATCGCAAGTACAAGATCAAAGACCCAAACGCTTAGGTCTGTAACCACAAAACTGTTGTATACTTAATGTTTTGCGCTTTTCACTTTATTATATATCGTGATGGGTGTTTCTGAGGTAGATGGTCGTCCATATTGTTTCTTTGTTAAATGGTAGGATCAATGTGCAACCCATCAATCAACCAGACAACCATGAAGTTTTATTTTGTGACTGAAAAATGGATGATTTTTCCTCTTTTTTATCTGCCTGGAAATGGTTACACGCTTCTAATAAGTTGCCTTCCACAGGTGAAACTGTTTCACCACCCAAATATTCAGTACTGAGTGCAGTGGAACCTAGTGCTCTTGACCATTTTTATCAATAACCAAAGAGAAAAACGTCCCCATCTATGCAGAGCTTAGAGAGAATTGTTGAACTCTATCTGCATCTTAACCTTTACAATCAGTTTGGTATGATGGTTTCTTATTTTTACTTCATTCACAGGCCAAGTTGTCCCATCATTTCAAATTGGCATTGAACTTCTAAATCCTCATCTCCATTAAGGCATCAAGTGCCTGCTGCTTTGCCATCTCTTCCAGTTCAATCATATGTGCCTCGTCCTAAAATTTCTGCTGACACTCAAACTGCTGAACCTTATTTTCAAAAGATGCCCTGGTGTAAGTACTATATAAGTTCTGGCACATGTCATAACTGTTCATCACAGTCGATCAGTCTTTACATTCTTTAATTTCATTTTTAAATTTTTCCCTGGTACCAGCATCTCAGCCTTATCCATCTCTTTCTTCTAGAAGTCAATCAACACCACCAGCTCTTTCACTCCTTATCGAACACTGTAAGATTGTTTGATAAGGATATACCATACCCTAAATTATGAGCTAATGAAATGGCAGAGTTTCTCATACTTACTAACCTCAATCTGTCACAACCTATCATTTGCATGGAAGCAGATCCTCAACCGTCTCCTACTCCAACAAGCCAGGAGACATCTAAATTATCTGTTGCTTTACCACATGCAGAATTTCCAAATCAAAGAAAATCACCACTAGGAGGTATTTATCGCTTGGTGTCTGGCTGGAGCTGGCCAATTATACTTGTCACTGATAGCAGCAAATAAGGAATTGTTGAAAATTGCAATAGCAGGGAAGAAATTATTCTATCCATTAGTCTCCCTTGCAGTCAAGATAAAGATGGTGTATCAGTTGCCAGACCTCCAAATAACTTTACTAATGCACAGCATATCACCTCCAAAAGGTGGAGTCAACTTAATGCAGTGTGTAAAGAATCTATGTGTTTTTAAGAGGTGTATCTGTTTCTGTTTGGGAATACCCTCAAGAGAGACTGATCATCCTTTTCCTTCAAACCCAGCTGTCTTTACACCAATTGATGTGAACAGAGACAAGGTTCCTGTTACTCCACCTTCTATACACGTGCTATTCCGCCCCCACCCCCTGCAACACAGTTCAACTTCACATTCAAATGGCACTGGACTCAACTAGGCTGTGCTGTGATTTTATCATCTTCATTTACACATTCCATCCGTATGATATACAATATCTTTTTAGATAATGGAATAGTAATATCCCAGATGATGTACATATATCTGCTGTCTCTTCATCACCAATCACCTCTCCTGCCATCCTCTCCACGTTATGCACATATAGAAGGTCGCCTTCTCCTAAATCTCAAAAGATTTGATAACAATATGATAGTCAGGCTCACTTCACGATTACAAAGTGCTCCACCCACAGATCAGATAAGGCGCATGATGTTCAGGTTCCTGACCCCCAAAGCATTTAGTGGTTTTAAATTTTCCACATAGCAAAAGTGTACCATATGTGTTTGAGAGTTCATGAAAATTATATCGGCTCATTTCTGAGTCAGTTCCAACAATGTGCTGATGTCTGACCTACTGTTCTCCCAGAATCGGTGACTTCACCGCCATTGCCTGCAATTGGGCGACAAATGCAAAGTATGTTTCTCAAGCAGTAACCGTACAAGTATATTTTATCTTTTGGAGTATGATCAACATACTATTTATTCTGCTACACTTTGCAGGTCCAGCAGCTTCTCCAGAAACATCAGTTCATCCAGCTAAACATGGCAAGGATCATGGAGCTCCAGTTGCAGCACCTTCAAATGTTAGTCATCACCATTCCATGCCTGCGAATAATACACATGGAAAAACTCATGGACCTCCAGTTGTGGCACCAGTAAAGAGAAAGCATCACCACTTGCCTGCAAATAGTTCGTATGTGAAAGGTATACTACCAGGCACCAACACACCTAATCCCATTATGAACCTATTGTTGGCGATTCATGAAGTTAATGTCATGTAGGACCTGCTGTTTCTCCCTCAAAGTCTCCCATCATCCACAGGAAAGGACATGGCATGCCAGTCGCTGCACCTCCAAAGGAACATTCGAGCTATTTACCACCTGCAAATCATAAACACCACAAAGGTATGTACGTACTGAAAATACTAATGAAAATTATATGTCCATCTCAGTAAAGTGATGTTTGATGCAGGCTCTCCCCATCCTGCTCCGCGTAAAAGTAACAATACTTCTGCACCAAGCCATGGATATCCTGGTAGTCCTGCACCTGCACCTGTACGTTTGCCACCGTCAAAAGGAAAGGGACAAGGAAATTCTGCTCATGCTCCACGCCATCCTAATCAATACCATTCACCATCATATTCTCCAGGTTATCTCTTGCTCAGTACATTGCCATTTGTTCTAGCTGCAACAAACTTTTCAGCCATGCTCCCTAAGAACAACACTGAACAAACATCACCATTTTGTGCTCATACTAACATGTTAAAGTTTGGTTATGTTTGAGCATGCATGTTGCCAACATTGAGCATTGAAACATGAAAGTTACGAGACATGTCATGCATATGTATAAGTGACAGACATTGCAGCACTAGTCATGCACTTGATTCAGATTCAACATTTAATCCACAAAATTGATCAAGACTTCTTTCTTGCCCTACTGTGCACTTCGTAATGTGTTTGAAATATTGGTCACACGTCACACATGCCTCAAAGAAGTTTCCAACCTATATCAAAATGGATTACATCTTGTTTTGCTAGAAGTAATTTAGGCTTCATTGCTACCATTACACCTATGCAGGAACAGCTCTACCGCCTGCACATCCGCCTGACACTCCTGCATTTAGAAAGCCCAAGGCTTTGGCACCAGCGCCTAGTCAACCGCTGCTACCTCCATCGACAAATTCATGTATGCTGAGTATACTTTTGTGCCATTTGCGTTCATAAAATCAAAAAATCAGCTATTGATTGCTTAGCTTTGGTCCATTTATCTTCATTTTGGTTTTGCTAGACTGCACGGTGCCCTGCTCAGATCCTCTGACCAATAGTCCTCCAGGAACGACATGCCTCTGTGTGTTGCCAATAAAAGTCGAGCTTCGCTTTGGTATAGCATTGTACACGTTCTTTACACTTGTCCCTGAACTTGCACAAGATATTGCATCTGGAGTGTTCATGAATCAAAGTCAAGTTCGTGTTATGGGGGCAAATGCTGCACTTGATGACCCTGAAAAAACAATCGTCTTTATTGATCTTGTGCCAATGGGACCAAAATTTGACTATGCGACAGCATTTTTAGTATTTGAAAGGTTTTGTAATAAGCAGGTCATCATAAACCCTGCGCATTTTGGAAAGTATGACGTAATGAATGTTCTTTACCCAGGTGAGTTCTCCACAACTTCATGTTGTTCCACTTAATATCATTTTTTGTAATTATTTTAGCCTCTTCAACCTTTCTTGCTGATATTCCAGTATTTGATTTGAAACACAATTCATTTTGTATTATTCAGGTCATTCATTTATTTTTGCTCTTTTCCGTTACAAAGCATGGTTATGATATGCACGGTACCATTTACTCATGCAGGTCTTCCTCCGTCACCACCGGCAGCAAGCATGAACAATGGTCTTAGCAATGTAAATGATCCAAGTTTACGTCCGCTTGCTGCTGATGTGGGAAATCATAGAGAAAGAAAAGGCAGGGGCATAATTATAATAATTATTCTATCAAGTGTTTTTGCTTTTATTCTATGTGCTGGAGCTGCACTGGTGGTTTATTTCAAGCTTAGAAACAGCCATTTAACTGAAGCGTCACTTGTGCCAGCAAAACCTGCAGGTAGCAAGATAATCTATTGGTGGATTATCATTAACTTTTTAGTCTGTGCCTTTCTGTATGACATCTTCAAAAGACATCAAAATGCAGCTCTGGGAGCCTCTTTTCTTCTAAAAACATAAGTTGCCACCCCTTTTTTTTCTATGGATACATGAATCATGTCCGCCATGTGACATCAGATAGTAATACATCTTTAATAACTTTAATAGTTATTCCTTCCGGTGACAAATACTTGACATGTTTGACTTTCATGGTTTTGATGTGTATATTTGACCACTAATTTCTTCTAGAATATAGTTTTAAAATTCTTCAATAAGAGATTCTGCAAGTATTTTGAACACAAATCAACACATATAAATTACACATTCCCAAACTAAATAATGTAGTAATTATTTGTGTTTGTAATTTTTTAAGGTTTGATAAAATCATGTTGTAGATAACAAGTTGACCAGAGGTAGTATGTTATATAGAATAACCAGAGTTCAATGGTCATCCTTTCCTTACCTTAGGTGCAGAAAATTAGTGCATTAATATGCTTATCCTGTTTTAAGCTTTCAAGGTCATTGAGAAAGTGAAAATTGTTGTTTTTATAGCCAAAAACAAATGCTTACATATCAGATAAAGTACTAAATTTCATGCTTCATTGGTAAAGTACTAGAACCATCTTTGAGAAATTTTAAGACTTATAGTTACAATTTTATCAAATCATTAATGATGTATCCCCCCTTTTCAATGATTGCATTGGAAATGCAGGTCCTGGTTCTGCAACTGTGGTGAACAGGCTAGAAAGCAGACCTATTTCGGCATCACCATCCTTCAGTTCAAGTTTGGTGCCATATAAAGGATCTGCCAAAACGTTTAACCTGGTTGAGATGGAGAGAGCTACACTAGGATTTGATGAGTCCAGAATTATTGGTGAGGGTGGTTTCGGCCGTGTCTATGAAGGTATTCTTGAGGATGGAGAACGGGTTGCTATCAAGGTTTTAAAGCGGGATGATCAGCAAGGTACCCGGGAGTTTTTGGCTGAGGTTGAGATGCTTAGCCGGTTGCATCATAGGAACTTGGTTAAGCTTATAGGTATATGCACAGAGGGGCATAGCCGATGTTTGGTATATGAGCTTGTTCCAAATGGCAGTGTGGAATCTCACTTGCATGGTAAAATTTCTTCTCTGCCGTAACTTCACTTTCTAAGACTTTATTCATTTCGTCATCACCACTTAATTTAGTCATTTTGTTGGCAAGAGTTGCAGTAGATGAGCCAAACACTGACAATAAAAGGCAGATTATATTCTGTAGTGGAATATAACTGTTATGACTTTTTTCCTTTTTGACAGAGGTAAACCTGGCTTTTATAGAAAGCAAAATCATCCAATACAAACACACACGGCACACCACCCACACTTGCTGGGGGCACCAGCTTGCGAGCAAACCAAAAAAACAGGGTAAAAAAACAAGAACTGGATGCAGCCAGGAACACACCATACTGTAAATAGACACACAAGAGACCTCTCACCAGGATAAGCCAAACAAAAGACTAGAAAAAGAGATACACAAGATAGCTGTTATGACTGTTACTCACACGATACCTATCAGTGCTAGTTTGAATTGCATTGTTTCAATTTGTTGATACTTCATACCAACAAAATACAAGCTAGTGATTTAGAATCGTTGATATGGTTCATGGTTGTGTAATATCTATCTTGAAGACTTCAATCTACTCTTAATTAGCTTGCTTGTACACTATATTTTCTTGGACATCTGAAATTGAATATTACTGTGACTCTAAGCAGGATCAGATAAGGGAGCTGCTCAGTTTGATTGGGACGCTAGGCTCAAAATTGCACTTGGTGCAGCACGTGCACTTGCATATTTGCATGAAGATTCAAGTCCACGTGTCATACACCGTGATTTCAAGTCCAGTAACATCTTATTGGAACATGACTTCACCCCAAAGGTGTCAGACTTTGGCTTAGCAAGGACAGCTTTGGGTGAAGGAAACGAGCATATTTCAACTCGTGTTATGGGAACTTTTGGGTATGCTGAATCTGAACTTACTATCTTACTTTTTCATAGTTGATTCAATATCATCAACTTATATTGCAAATTTATGGTAAATTTCTCTTAGGTATGTTGCTCCTGAATATGCAATGACTGGCCATCTTCTAGTCAAGAGTGATGTTTACAGCTACGGTGTTGTTCTTCTTGAGCTTCTTACAGGGAGAAAACCGGTAGATATGTTAAGACCTCCTGGACAGGAAAACTTAGTGGCGTGGGCTGGTTCTCTTCTGACAAGCAGGGATGGTCTGGAATCAATCGTGGATCCTTCACTTGGGAACAGCATTCCATTTGATAGCGTCGCAAAAGTAGCAGCCATTGCTTCTATGTGTGTTCAGCCTGAGGTGGACCAGCGCCCATTCATGGGTGAAGTAGTTCAAGCTTTAAAGTTGGTATGCAATGAAGGCAGCGAGTTCAACGAATCCACAGCCTTTAGCCAAGATTTGCATATTCAAGATGTTGAGGCCATGATGAATAGAGCAAGTACGGATATAGACGTTGACCCGACGCTATCCGCCGAGCTGTTCACTTCATCAGCGCGTTATGATGCTATTGATGCCTCTGGTTCTTTCCGAAGATACTCAAGTTCAGGTCCTATAAGAGTAGGGAGAGCTGGACTGAACAAAGAGAGGGGCCTGTCAACAGGCAGCTCAAGTGAACACGTTGGGCTACAAAGGTTTAGGATTGATTCAGAATAGTCAGCCTGCAAGCAGTTCATGATGATGCACGCATCGAAGAAATACGCATTGGATTATTTTCTTCCAAGCCAGATTTCATACTTATCGTGAATAGTATGTGGAAAATGGCGAAAGGTGTAAACATCAGTGCAGCTTAACCTGGGACCGGGAGTTACCCCCTGGGTCTGGGTGGCTTGGCAAAGGCAGTACAGAACTGAACAGCCACTGCTTCTTTCTACTGCTCGGCTGCTCCCGTCGACTTCTTTGGAAGCTGAAACAAGACTTCGCACAGATTTTTGTACAGTTCTAGAGATGTACAGATGCTTTTAGGAAAGAGGTGTACACAACCGAGTTTTTCAGCTGTAACCACCCACGAACTCTGTAATAGGTTTCGCCGTTGCAGCACGTGCAAATCAACTAAAGGGCGCTCGTGCACGCACTGTCACCATTTTTGAGTTCAATGGAAAAAAAATCCTGATCGGCTGCAACCTTTGCAGATTTATCCGTTGCCCATATATTGTCACTGATGCCGGACTTGTTATTTGATTATGTCAGACCAACGAAAGATGGTTCTTTGGTCATTCCGAATGAGCTTACAACATGGGCCCAGAAACTTGTGCCTGGTAAATTTTGTGACTTCAGGCATGCCCAAGCAAACCTCGAAACGATTGCAAAAGTAAAAAATTACAGTCAAGATGACACTACCACATTAAATGGCTGCATTGCATTCCAGGTTACAAGCGGTCAAAATACATTTGGTGGCCATAGTTCAGACGGGAGCAAGACAAAATCAATCACATATCCCATGCTGAATACAACACCTTCCTAAAATAAACCACACTGAAAAAATAGTGGGGGCTGGACAGTATTCATCGTTACATCCAAAATGTAGGGCCACCTGCATCAAATCATTTGCACGGCCAAGGAAGCCGGTAATCGGCAGAGAAGATGAACAAAAAATAGACATTGCACCAAACAAATATTGAGGGCAAAATACCAAACAAATCAAACTGGTAAACAGGAGAGAAAAGATCGCCGTCACCACAGGAACTAAGACACCTACGAAATGTGTACATGTCTGCGTGTTTGTTAGGCTGCTAAAGGAGCTTCCTTTTCCTCAGCTGCAACATCTTGTTGGTCAGCTGCAGCTGGAGCAGCGTCCTTTTCTTTGTCTAGAGATACAGCTGCTAAGAGCCAATCCGAAGCTGGGACTCCCATTTCAGGCTCGACTTGCCCATGAACATTCAGAGGGGTGACAGATATCTGTAGGTTGTAAAGTCAGGTGAATACTTGGCCATTTGAAAGGAGTGAAGGAGGGACAGAGATGGGAACTCACAAATCCATTCTCCAAAGCTCTCAAATCGATATCCTCATCTAAACCTTCATGTTGTTTCTCGACAAACTGCATTTTTTGATGTAACAAGAGAAGAAAACAGTTCAGTATGCTTTATAGACTCCTTTAATCTTTATAAAAAGTTTTGACACTGTGGGGATCTCCCCCACAGTTTTTGCCGTCAAAAAAAAATAAATAATAAATAACAGTAGAATAGCTCAAATCAAAGAGTGGTTTGTACAACCAACAATGTGATTAATTTCTATGTCGAATTGACTAGAAAGTATAATCACCTCAGCACGGAATGACTTCTTCACTACTTCTCGAATCTCTTGTTTACCAGCAGCTGCAACAGACTCAACCTCGACCGTTTTTCGTTGGGCGCTAACTCTACGTGCAGCTCCCTAAAGATGAAGGCAACAATCAGTTCAATAATGTGCTTGCCAGGACATGAAAAATTCACGTGGCATAGAGAGAGATCATCTTACTGCTGCAGATGCATCCTTCCCAAGCTGCGCGAGCTGAATACCGAGGCTTTGATGCATGCCCATGAAGTGAGTAGCAGATGAGGGCCTGCTTGCTGACACAGCTTGCCAACTTTGAGCAGGACTGTATGCACTCTGTTTGGTCAACTTGAAACCCTAGCATCAGAAGAGATATTAAATTAAACAGTAATTAGATTTAAAGGGAGAACCAAAACAACATCAGTGCTACTAGTTATTTTTTCTATCACGGTAGTAAAAAAGAATGCAAATCAATTCGAGATAAATTCAAGTGAAGTGCTTCATCATTATCATTATGCCCACAGATCATAATTGGCTTCTACTTAGCAAAAAGGTTGACAAGCTCTGTAAATAACTGAATAACAATATATGATTAGTATGTTCTTATGATGAAAGCCTGAGGAATATTAGTGCGCTTGTGGATAAACTGATAAGTTAATGCCTAAAGGGCTTAGCATTCTGTACGCTCAGCAGTCAAAAGTCAAGCTATGAACTTATAATGGATAAAAGCAGCAATTAACCCACTGGGACACAAATTGAACAGTGTCACACTAGGCTACGGTATATAACATGGCAACATGGTATTCAAGGAAGTTCAGACCAAAGATATCAGATAGATCTACATTATTATTATGATGTATTAAGTCGATATAACAAGTGAGGTACTTCGTAAGTCCTAAGTAACAGTGAAGAAATTGAAGCAGTATATGATGCTTAACCAATCTTATAATTGCAATCTATTGCTCTAGCCGGTCACAATAGTGGGACCAAGATGTGATTTTAACTAAGTGCCAAAGTACGATAACCAAATGAGTTCACATAATCCTAGAGCTTTGGTGTTACCATTCGTCCATTCCCTCTAAAGTGGAGTTTAAGGTTCAGAGTATCATTGAGAAAATGACCTTATTTGCAGATGGTGTGCTTGGAACTCCAATGTTCAGTAGGCATCCTCTAAGGAAAGTTCCTTTCTCAATGTCATCCAAGGCAGCATTTATCAATGGTAAACAGGCCTGAGCTGCATCCTTGAAGTCACTGTCTTTGGTTTCATCCTTCTTCCTAGTCACATATACCCATCATGTATTGTTGTTGTCATGGACCAATCACATTAATGATGTAGAATAATTGAAATTTAAATTCAATATACAGGTAGAAGCATCTCACCAATTCAATGAGATCGCTATTGAAGGCACCCCATACACTAAGGCCTCCCTTGCACCAGCAATGGCAGAAGAGTGGAATCTACATAGTTCTGAAATGGATCAATAACAAAATAGAAAATGTACAATAAATGGACCATTTCTGAAATAAGAGCATACATCTCATATCCACAATTTGGTCCTGTGTTGATACCACTGATCACCTGTATATAAACCAAAAAAAAAAAAGTTGTTATTTTTTAAACCATAAATCAAATTATATTCAAGATAACATTTGGAAATCCAATTACTAAAGAATAAACGAGCACGATACCAAAGCAGGAGCCGTCCAAGGAAACAGCTTGCCAGATAAGGCCAATGAGACACAGTCAACCGGCGTGCCTAAGTTTGCAATGATCAAGTCAGCAAAGATAAAATATTAGGATCACCGGGCTCAGGAATATGTGACCCAAATTGAATGAACGAATGGCCCTCACCTGATATCTCAAAAGCTTTAGCACCTGTGAAATCCACGGATGTCGCAGTGATGGTTTCACGGATGGTAATTGAATGGCCAAAGGCAGGCTTGTCCCTTAAATAAACAAAGGGTTTCAAATCAGCTCAGTTCCGCAATCACAGGCAAATGGCAACGAAATTACTATATAATGGCAGCAACAGGGCGTCCCAAATCCGGACTACTTAATGTCCCAACAAATCCAACGGAAACAAACAATATTTTGCGATCATGAGAGCAATGTAAGACGTCTGGGTTTTCTAATTGCAGCACGTACGATTCGGGGGCACAGACGTGGACGTCGCAGCGGCCGCCGGCAACGAGGGCGTCGACGAGCGCCGCAAGACCCGCCGACCGGATCCCCCCGGCACAGGTCAGCAGCACGATGGGCCTCGCCGGCGCCCCATCTCCCGCGGGGGCATCGGAAGCCTGCGCCTCCGGAGCCGAGGCCTCAGCCTCGCCGGCGGTGCTGACCTCGGCCGCGGGCGGGCGCCGGGCGGCAAGCACGGACTGGAGGTTGGAGACGAGCGCGGCCGGAAGCGGGTTGCGCTTCGGCGCGTCCTCGCCGGAGGTCGACTCCATCGGCCTCGTCGCCGGAGAGAAGCTATTTGCCGCCCTGTCCCGGGAATGGCGTGGCGTGGGGGAGGAGGAGAGGCCAAGAAAGAGGGGGGTGTACGGAAGGAAGGAAGGAAGGAAGCGGCGGTGGTGACGGGGAGGGAGGTGGAAATGGACTGAAATAGCCAAATGGGCTGGGCGCGCGTTCTTTATGGATTTCAAGGCCGGGCCCGCTTTACGTGTAGGGTGAGCGAAGGCTCCTTTTCTGACCTGTACAGATTTGGGGAAAAGTCGAGTACAGACAGATTCAGCCAAATGCGGCTGTGTCGTCGTTTGATGATTAATTAATCTTGCATTTGGAACTTGAAACCTAGTAAACCACTATCGCTAGAGGTACTTGTACTATGATTTGTTAACTTTGGCATTAGCTAGAGAGCCTTTCTTTGACCGATCCCTGTTCAGCATACTCAGGGTCCTCACTTTCTTATACGTGGACACACTTTTTACCCGTTGATCCAACCAGTCCTTCTCAATTGCAGTGTCGGTTTGGTTGACTAAAGAGTCCGCCTACCTATTTGGAATTTAGATTGGCACCAAGCAAACATGCTTGCCACGCAAACTATTAGAATAACTTTACATCCATGCTACTACCCTTCCAAATTAGAATTTACTTAAATTTGTTTGTAGTTAGATTACTCTAACTTTATCCAAGTTTATAGAACAATACATATACATTAATATCTACAATAGCTAGTATTTATGTACAAGGAAACTAATAATGTGATGTAGTAAATACCGGTGTAATTTTCTAAACTTATTTAGATCAGAAAAGTTTGACTAACTAAGTGAATTATAATTTGAAATAGAGTGACTTGTTGCACCTCACGGTTGTGACACAATTCATATGAAAACTGAAAACGTGTTTTACAAACTGCAAAATCCATGCTCAAAATGCTTGGAAAAAAGCAAAAGGCAAAATAGCCATTTTGGTCCTCAAACTATTGGTCGAGGCTCATTTTGGTCCCTCAACTATCAAAACGTCTGATTTAGTCCCTAAACTATTGATTTGCATGTCAATCTCATACCTCCCCTTTAATTAGTTGACACGTGTCCCAAAGGTCATACCAAAGGTCAATGTTGCCCCTCTTTCTATTCTTTAGCAGGCACCCAGGTCACGCATCTATCAGTCCTCCGTTTCCTCCCTCTGTTCTTTGTTCCCTTTTCTGCCCAACCGTCATTCTCACCCATCTGGCGGCGTTGGTAGCGAGTGGAGCAGCCCCATCGTTCTCACCCATCCGGCGCCGGGAGGAAGACCCGCGAGAGGAGCTGCGCCATCGGGCCTCAGGTTCCTCTCCTCCGGTTGCTGGAGGAGGCTGCCGTCGGGCCTGGTCTGGGCATAATTTGCGGAGGCTGCCGGCATCGTCGACCTTATTTCCCCATGGCAAAAACAAATTCCTGATAATGTCTATCATATATGTCTCATGTCTAATGCTCATGTTTTCGACATAACAAATGCAAGTGTTCACAAAGTAATGATTGCATGATACAAATGCATTAATATTACTGCCTTGAAACTACATCTTTTTCTTTGAATGTGTTGATGTTTTTTTTCTGAGAACTGCTCTGTCCTGCTGCTACTCCACGTCCCAGTATAAGGGGCGCGTATGAATAGTTGTTTGCCTCTACTAGTAGAGGAGGCGTGCCTCACCCCTTCTAGTGCTGCGCCGTCCCGCATTGCTCTCCTCCCCAAGAAATCCTAGAGCGCCATGATGGAACAAGGCGGGAGAGGTAAACGGGAACAAGAGGGATGAAACGTCGTGAACCTAGTGCTTGATTAAGGATGGAAATAGGGGCAATATTGACCTTTTGCATGGTCTCTAGGACACATAGCAACTAATTAAAGGGAAGGTATGAGATTGACATGCAAATCAATAGTTTAAGGACTAAATTGGACATTTTGATAGTTGAGGGACCAATATGAGCCTCGGCTAATAGTTTGAGGACTAAAATGAATATTTTGCCAAAGCAAAAGGAAAACACATTTACTACATACTAGTGTGTAGGTAGGGGACATGCACATGGTGCTATGGGGCATGCAGAAAAGTCTGGAGACCAAATTCAGCTCGCATGCATTTACAAATATGTTAAAGAAGTGTCCCCGTTTCTTCCAGCGTTGGAGTACGACACTCCGCGCGCGAGTGGGGCTACCGTTGGTTCGTTCGTCGGCGAGACGGTCGGGCAACGTTGATGCAGCATCCGAAAAAAATACACATTTCCTTGTGTATTCGTTCGTCAAACCAATTAAAGTGTAGGAGTATTGCCCATGACGACCATAAGACGAGAGACGTGGACAGGCACGAATAGGAAGGATGCTAGTAATATCGTTTAGTACGCTCGACGGCATAATAATGGAGTAGTACGTGTGGGCTGGGTTGGGGCGCACGCATGACGCATGTTTGTACCGATCGTCGGTTGTACTGTACGTGCGGATCGCATAATATAATTGGGATTCGGAGGCCAGCTGCTGTAGCTGTGCACGGCGGTGGTCGCGCCGGGCCAGCAGGGCAGCGCCATGTGACCCCCTTTCAGAGCTCATGTGAGGGCGATCAAGCAGCCCAGCAGCAGCTGGGGCCGGTCATCGCGCGAGCTGGGCGCTGCCGCCTGCCGGCACCCGGCAGGGCTCCGGACGATCGAACGGATCGAAATCGATCGCGTCCGCGTCGGGCGCGCCATTGGCTCGCTAATGGCGCCGAGCCGCCGACGCCTGCAACGGCAGCGGCAGGAGCAGGACCAGGACGGTCGGCGGCTTTTGGCCTTGCCTGGGCACGCCCGGTCCCGGACCTGGCTAATCCAAACGGCTCTGTTTTTTTTTTTCTAATCCAAACGGCTTTGTTGTTCTGTACTTACTCCCTCAATCCTACTTAGTTTACAAGACATTTGACTTTTAAACTACTCATTTTATTAAAAAAAATTATAAATTATTATTTCCTTTTATCGTAATTTACTTTATTAATAAAATTTTTATGTAAATAATATAAATTTATTTACATAAATTTTTTAAATAAGACAGATGGTTAAATTTAGGTAAAAAAACACTACATAGTACAGTACTTAGCATATATTGCGGTCAAAAGGTGTCGTGCATCGCGAAAGGTGCCAAGTTATAACGCGCGTTTAAGAAGGAGCTCCGTAGCGCAGAGATTTGACAAAACTTCACTGTTTTCAAATGGAGGTATCGACCGATCGTGTCAGAATCCTGGATGGTCCAGCCCTCGTGTTCTCTCTTTTCACCCCTCGAGCTGCTGGTGCCATGTTCCATAATGAGACTTGGCCGGCAGTGTTATTTCTGTACTGCAGCCTGTACTACTACTCGCCTCATGGTACAGCTGAGAAGTGAGAAATGATACTACTGCGCCTCTAGGCTAGAGCATTACGGAGAAGATTGATGCAGTAATCGTACTACGTACGGTATTTCATCGGTTTTTTTCCCAGAAACAAAGAACACACGCTATTATTAGGAATTCCCGTGATTAACCAACGGTTGCCTGGTTTCATGGCCGACCGGTGCAACTATAGCCAATTAAACAGTGGAACCTTAGCTGGCCACGGATCGTCCGAGAGAGACATCTCGCATGCACACATCACATCGGCCCTTGAAAGCCAACGCCGAGACCTCACCTACAGGGGCCGGGAGCCGCGTGCGCGTCTGCGTACGTACGCACGTCGCCGGGAATTATTGCTCGAGGAAAAACGCGCGCGGCGGCGGCCGACGACATGGCGAGGGCGGCGGCGGCGGCGGCGATGGTGGTGCTCGCCGTGGTGGCGCTGGCGCTGGCCGCGGTGGCGCCGCGCGCGGAGGCCGGGCAGAACTGCATCTGCGAGTGCATGAAGCTGTGCGTGCGGACGCGGATCCCGGCCATGGGCCAGTGCGCGGGCAAGTGCCGGGAGAAGGCCTGCACCAGGAGCTGCGAGGAGGCCTGCACGCGCAAGGGCTTCCCCAAGCTGCCCAGCGAGGGCATCCCCTGCCTGCGAGGTGGAGGCGCTCACCCCCGACGAGGAGCGCATGCTGCTGCACTGAAACTGAACCAACCACGGGCCGGCGGGCGGCGGCGGCACTCATCGCTTTGTGGCCGTACGTGTCCCGCCGGTCGGCCCGGTCGGCCGTGATCTGTGCTCCTGTTGTGCATGAATTTTCCTGCTGTTTTCTTTGTATACGTGCTCTTTATCAATGTGCATCTGCATTGTTCTTTACCGCTCCATGTTCCCGACATTGGATGGCCCCGTTGCCCCCCAACACATGCACACATGCAGACGATGAGACGATACGTACTCGTACGCACGTTCTCGGCTGCAAGCTGCTGTCACGTGTGTGTCAACTGTCGTCAACAGTTCAACACTGTGGTCTGTACTCTTCACGTGTCGTGTGCTCCTGGACGTATGAAAACAAAAAATGTCCGAAAAACTGTTTTTTGGGCCCGTAACATCAAAACCAAAAAAAGGCCCAGAAATTGAGTCTCCTTTTGCTGCCAGCGCTCCTCTCCCCTTCGCGGCCCCATTGGGGCGAAATCAGCCTCGGGAAGCTCGTCGGCCGCTGGACCGTGGCGGGCTTTGCCAGTGGACACCGCCGCCTGTCCCGCCCTGAGAACAAAGGTTTGTTGGGCTTGGGCAAATCGGGACCGCTCATCGCGGGTGCCGGCCTGCCCGATGGTGTCCGCCGTCCACCTGTCTGGGTGTGGTCGTCACGGGGGCACACGACTGCGGCGCCACGCCGACACGGCCGCGTCGTGCCGTGATGGTGATGCGAGAGAACCCGACGTGCGTGTAACGAAAACAAGGACGCCAGACGCGCTATGTTTTCTGGGCGCAATGCAATTAACAATGCAATGCTTGCAGATTTGAGGCGGCCTCTCTGTGCTTCTGTGCAAGGGATGATTGATTATTTTGATCGATCTCGTGACCGACCTGTTGCCGTCTGCCTCTGGACACGTAGAATTGTGGCATGTGGGTTCCCACTTTTCTCAAGGACAACAGACAACATGCTGTCCAGTGTCGACTGTCCAATCAGCTGCATTGATGAAATTTCTACAGACGCACGCATGCAGAAGTTTCCTTGACTTTGTATTACCTAAAACAGACGCACGTACTTATTCCTGGCAGTGAAAAAGATACGATTGCCCCTCCAGTTTCGTGACAAAGGTTGAGATATTTGTTGACTTGGCAAACCTTGCGTGGAAGAAGGGGTTAGAGCAGAAACCCTATGAATGGAGTTTCTATTTTCTAGAAAAAAAAATACACCCACACCCTTTTATTTCTTGATATAAGCTTTCATAAATAAATTTAGTCCTAACTGCTTTTCTAACTCTTGCATGCGCGCGCATAAAGAATCGAGATTAATCTTGATGAAGAGTCAGTGTATCAGTATCCCTAACCCTGTCTTTAACAAAAACAATTCCCATGTCAGGCTGTTACAAACCATATATGCACATGTCAGAACTAGTTCGGTAACCAAAAGACTTGTGTGGAACTTGTGGCAAATGTTTCGGTGCCTGATGTAAATTTTTGATTTAGCCATTGCGCTATTCAAACTATCGCTTCAACGATTTTTGATTTTAGATTTCCACAGAAATATAGCACTAGGCAAGTAAAAAAGAACAGTTCTTGTATATATATTAGGTGCCTTGACTTTCATTGTTGTTCAGTAATTATGTAATTTGGTCATTGTTTAGCTATAACAAGGAAGAAATTTGGTCGGTTGTTACTGTCCTTTTAATTGTACAAGTTGTATGTATAAAATTGTTTCTAGGAAAACTCAACCACCTGAAAAGTGAAATACTGCATATAGTAACTCCCTAGCTAGAAAGACTGTATACAGTGTGCATCATGCATATGCGAGTAAAAAAGAGGTTTTTTCGTGAATGAACAACATCAGAATCTCTAGCTGCGGATGTTCAATAACATGCACACTGCAAATAGCTGTAAATAAAGGAGTTTCAAGAACTATATTCCTTCTTGGCACGTGACTGACACGATGACACCCACTTATATATGCTTACCTTCACTACACATTATATACGTAAACCTATTTACATATGTAACTTATGTTGTTACTACACTGAGAGTGAGGGAAACCTAAGTCTATATTAATTATTTCATATATAAATTCTATATTTAAACTATATATCTGATATTGGTGCTTGATGATGAATAATCATCCATCTATCGAATTGAAGTAGTAAGTGCTAAGATGAATTCAGGGAATCCAGCAATGAGACTGCATGCCGGCGTTCACCGAGAAGCTGTCGAGAGATGAAGCACTGGCCGCCGACGTCGACGACGAGCCCAGGATGGCTTCCATGAAGTCCATCACTGGAGCCATCATAGCCGGTTGGGGCATGAAATCGCCGGCGGCGCACTTGGGTTCAAGAAACACCGGGATCAGGCTCCGCGCCGTGGCGCCTTCTTCCTGTCGTGGCACGAGATCAGCACCTGCTTGCTTGCACTGGCTCGCGCCGCCGCCGTCCTCCGACGGGTAGGCGTCCGCCGCGCGGCACTGCTTGGCGAACTCTCCGTCGACGGCGGCGTACTGGAGGTCGCCGCCGGCGCCGCCGCCGTGGATGCCGTGGCCGGGGAGGAAGAGCGGCTGGGAGCCGAAATCCGCGGCCCACGCCGCGGGGTTGTTGTGCAGCATGGAAGGAGGAGACTGCGTGACGCCGACCGCTTGAGCTGACGCGCCGTCCGCCCCGTTCAGCGGCGGCGGCGCGCATCCGGCGGCCGCGAGCCCTGCCTGTCCTGTCCTGCAGCGTTGCCAGAAACCATCCACGAATGTTGTTTAGTACAGGTCTGCAGCAATTTCTATCCATATATAGCGTTAGTGAAAAAATGCAGCAGAAACCGAGTTAGAAATAGTTCCGCGACGACATTCTCGATCTGTGTCAGTCTGTGTTTCTTCAGAAAAACATCGGTGTCGTCGGTTTCTCTGATTAACTTGTTCGGTCTAAAGAGGAAGCAGGTTTTTTTTTTTTTTCTTCCCACTATATATACTCCTAGTAGATCGTAAAAGAGACTGTAAAATGTGTCGTCCAAAGAATTTGACCGCACGAACAAAGCAAAGGGACGAAGCTAGGTAGGTGGTGGACTGGTGGGAGGAACTGTAAAATTTTTACACCACAGGGAAGGGAAGGGGAGGGACGTGTGTTGTTATTACCGGGGTGGAGGCTGCCCACAGCCTGGGAGATGAGCTTCTTCTTGATGGTGGAGTTCCAGAAGTTCTTGACCTCGTTGTCCGTTCTACCAGGCAGGTGCTTGGCGATCTGGGCCCACCTGTAGTGCAGTACGTAGTGGCACACATGCATTGCATTTAGCTATCTACATTTTCCATTTGCGCGCGTCGCTTGCCTTTGTCCCAAGCAAGTTACTGCGCGCGTGCAGTGCATTGAGTCGTTTCGTATATGAGCAGTTGCATGCAAAGGATAAAGGAAATTTCGCCGGCCATGCAGGGAAAAGCAGCAGGATCACATGCATGTATGCATAGCTGATTTGCGTAGTGTAGTAGGGCCGGCCGCCGGCGGCGACCGGCGAGCGAGGCCGCCACGCCAGGGGTCAGCGGATTGATTACCTGTTGCCAAGCACCCTGTGGAGCTCGACGATGAGGGCCTCCTCCTGCTGCGAGAAGCTTCCCCTCTTGAGGTCCGGCCTCAGGTAGTTGATCCACCGCAGCCTGCAGCTCTTGCCGCACCGCTGCAGCCCTGCTCAAGCATGCATCAAACATTGAACTAATTAAACTTCGTGCTTTTCTTGAGCTGCTAGCTACAGAGCAGTCTGAATTACTATATATGAAACAACAACCACCACCACCACACAAATGCGAAATGTATCTGCACATGCATGTGCACCTGCTTGTCTGGGGACCGAGCTCCAGCAGCCATGGCCGTGTGTGGTGATGTACTTGATGAGCTTCTCGTCCTCCTCCGGCGACCACAGGCCCCTCCGGACCTTCTGCTTGTTGCAGCAGGAGTGGTGCCCCATCGTCTCTCTTGCTTCTCTCCCGCGGCACGGCCCTGTCACCCGAAGCCAGTCTCTCTAGCTAGCTCTATCTCACTAGCCTGCACTGCACTGGACAGTGGAACGAAAACGAATTGGAGTGGCAGAACCGCTTGAGCTTTAGTGTGGCGCATGGTTATAAAGAGGACGAGGGCCGGAACCGGCAGGCGAGCGAGCAGTACACTGCAGGCCATGCCAAATGCATCCTCTCCATGCAGCAGGGTTTTTCTTACCGGTGGTAAACCGGCCGGTAAGTTACCGACAGTACACTGCAGGCCAAATTTAAAATTTGAATTTGAAAAATGCCAAATGATTTATAGAGTCCAATGGTGTCCAAATTTGCGTTTAGTATTTATTTTGACCTTTGCAAATTTGGCTGTGGCTGCCCATTAAATCATGAATCCGCACTCAAATTTAAAAAATTTTGACATCATTGGATTCTATAAATCATGAAGTATTTTTTTAAGAATTTTTTCTAGCATTTTTTTTTAAAATATTTTTCATTTTTCATTTGAAAAACCATCATTGGGCAGGCAGGGTAAACCGGGTCTAACCGACCGGTAAACCGGGGCACCGTTTGGAAATTCAAATTTAAAATTTGAATTCAGTATAAATTGGTAACGGTTCTTACCGGCCCAAGCCGTTACCTGGACGCGGCGGTTTGGTCGTCAGTGGCAGCTGCATGCATCCGCCAGATCGACCAGGGGCAGGCAGGGTAAAAGCTCGGGCAGGAAAAGTCGGCCCAAACCTGTGCATGCAGTTGGAGCCCTAAGCTAGGTAGGCGTGTGAGCAGGCATGTTACGCACACGCTCTAGGTTGCCTCAAATGTGAGTGGCTCAACCGAGGACTTCATGGCCAAGGGAGGGATGACGGAGCTGGACGGAGGAGGGAGAGGGAGGCCGGTGGCCGCCCGGAGGGCACTCCGGTAATTAATCCCATCCCGCGCGCGCCGCGGCGTTTATTGGGACAAGACTTGTGGGGCGGGGCTGTGCACCGATGCCTGGTTAGTTTTAGGAAACGTACCCGCCCTTCCATCGTCGTCCCTGTCCTGTGCCGGGCGTGAGCCGTGTGCCTGCCATGTCCCGTGAGAGAGAAACCAAAGAGAGGGGCCGCGCGCGCATCTGATGCCTGCTATAGTGCTATGTGCATGCATGCATGCGCTGTGTGCGGGCGCTTTGTTGCATGCGTGCGGCCAGGCGCGAGAAATTTCACATGCTAGTGCTGCTTTATTTACCAGCAAGCACACGGCCGCGTAACTGCTGCGCTTGCAACTTTCTTCAAAGTTCAAACTAGTACATGGCAGTGCAGCTACCATTTAGACTAGTATCAATTCGTAGAGCAAATGGCCGGGTGACCGATGCGTGTGTTCTCATCTGTATTTGGATTCCATGGAGAGCCCTAGATAGTGCAGATATGCTTTTTTAGCGCATTTATTTCTCTTACTTACCATGCCATCTACTCGACGATCCTACAAAAAAGACTGAACGCGAACGAACGAGGTAGAGGCAGGAGGACTTTCTATGGGCCGCGACTGGGATCGGAGCACCCTCACACCACCGCACCACACAGCCGTTCGATCATAAATAATGATTTGCATCACCAATATCATATACCACCGATGACTTTGGAAATCAAGTATGTGCTCAATTCATTCTAAATTACAAAGCGTTTTTGGGTTTTCTAGATTTATAAATTTTGCCATGTATGTACTAGATATACATTATGTCACAATACATTGTAAAAGCAATATTATATATAGAAAAAGCCAAAACATTCTATAATTTTTTAGAACTGATCGAAGGGAGTAGAATATATATTTCCGCGAAATATGTACATGTCTGGCACGTAAAAAATGTTTCTTAATTACGTACCCCCACCCTGCAGATTATGATGTTTTTTATATGTTGCATATGGAAAGCATATATGTGCACGTTCCACACTCGTTCCCTTCTGTTGACAAAAAGAGACCACGTTTTCCGGTGACGGTTCGTACTGTATAATATTGCCGGAGACAAAAACAAGAAACGATAACTGCAAAGGTCAGACATATATATGCACGTACCGGCGTACGTATCCGAGGACCTAATCGAGTAGCTTCCTTAAAAAGATTGTATAGCAGTTAAGTCGAGTAGGAGTAAGTTAGTAGGTGGTCTTCCGTATGTGTGTTCAGTAGTGTATTAATTTGTGTGTGCAAAATAATGATGGATAAACGCAGAGCCATACATATGCGCACATATATGGAAGACGAGAATGCCACGCTTTTTGACTGGTCGATCGATCGCTCAATCCATACCAACAAAGATGAAAAGCTAGCTGAACGTGACGACGACTGATGAAGCCAAATTAAACCATTACTCGGAGTGTTTGCAGTGAAATAAGTTGGCTGGTTTGGTGTGAGAGAAAATACTGTTTAAACGTATGATAAAATTAGCTGATAAAACAAATGAACAGGACGATGATTGACGGAGAGAAAGAAAATGCATGGCCGGGGTATCGGAGAGAGTGGTTACGTTTTCCGGACCGGACAGGCCGGCACACCGTACCGAGCGCCGGCCGGCCGGCCAGGCTTGCAACAACGGACGGCCGGCCGGGACGCACACACATGCATGCATGGGCCACGCCGAGCAGACTCTGTACTCCCTACGTATCTGTGAATAGGAAACGCGACAACACGCGGAACGTAGCATTTGCCGTACGTCGTTGATCTCCCCGGATCAACTCCGATCCCAGCGAGAGGGGAGGGCGAGGCGTGCACCACACGTCCGATCCCATTCCCATCCGGGGGTTCTCATCTCATGTGCACGTCCCTCGCGGGCAATCAATGCGCCGGGGCCCGCGCGACATGTGTCATGCATGGCAAGTACGCGTACGATCCACCACTGCTCCTCCTCTACCACTTCCGCTGACGCGTGCGATCGATCGGAAAGGGCCGGGAGATCGAACAATCCTGCGTGTACCGCGTACGCACACGTCCTTGCAGCTGGCTGGATAGCAAAGCCAGTGCCCGTACGTGCATGTGTGCCATGTCCTACAAAAATAAACTTAGACCTTGTTTAGTTCCATACAACTTTTTATTGAAATTGGAAGTTTTTTTTCCCTCTCTCTCCATCACATCAATTGTTTCCCGCATGTAAATAGCATTAAATATAAATAAAAAAAATAACTAATTGCACAGTTTGGTTGTAAATCACGAGGCGAATCTTTTGAGCCTAGTTGGGCCACGATTGGACAATATTTACCACAAACAAACGAAATGCTTCTGAGGACTTTACAATCTCTCTCCTCTCATAAATTTGTTGCCGCATGTAAAGAGTATTAAATATAAATAAAAAAAATAACTAATTACATAGTTTTGTTGTAAATCACGAGACGAATCTTTTGAGCCTAGTTGGGCCACGATTAGACAATATTTACCAAATAAAAACGAAGTGCTACAGGACTTTACAATCTCTCTCCTCAAAAAGTTTTGTGGAACTAAACAAGGCCTTAGGTCTTCTTTAGTTCGCAAAAAACTTGCATTCAAACTCCTATAGCACTTTCGTTTGTATTTGTCAAATATTGTCCAATCGTGCACCAACTAGGCTCAAAAGATTCATCTCATGATTTACAACTAAACTGTGTAATTAGTTATTTTTTTTAATTATATTTAATGCTCTATATATACGGGTAGAAATTGATGTGATGGAGAGAGAGTGAAAAAACTTGCAACTTTCATTCCAACTGAACAAGGGCTTAGGCCAAATTGAAGAGAAACAAAACAAAAAAGGCGTAACGAGAAAACAGAGGAAGCTGCTGTACCGCCACTTTTTCACGGGGCCTCGTGGGACGCCATCGATCGATCATGGCACCGGCGGCCGGCGATTGTTCACGAGTTGCATTGGGTAGCGATCGAGCGATGATTCGCCTCATCATGCATTGCGTCTTTCTAGCTAGTCTCTACTCTCTATACTAGCTACTTGGTGCTGTTCCTGTATGCTGTCTGCTTTCTCCTCTCGCGCTCGTCCGTGCGTACTAAAGAGCAAAGACGAGGCGATGTGATTCCCCAACTGCCCTGCATGCCCATCGATCATCGATTGTTTCGAGGTCAAGCCTCCCGTCCCATGCACCCTACCGATCCTTCTTTGCCAGCCTGTGTCCGTGTGTCGTGTGTGTACATGCATGCATGTACACTCTACTGCTACTCTCTCTCTCTCTCTCTCTCTCTCTCTCTCTCTCTCTCATCACACACACACACACACACACACACACACACGCGAAGTGCCGAGTACTGTACATGCTGCTTATTTGGTGGTTACTTATTACTAGTCTTTAATAGTAGTATATGTTTTGTCGTGTGACTTACGTTGGAAGCGTGCTTAAGGCCGGAGCGAGCGAGGCGATAACTGTGTACGAACGCGTACGTGTGAGACATGAAGCTTGATACGATCGAGCTAGCTAGCTAGCCACGGTGGAGAGGCTAGAGGAGCTAGGTATACAATGGGTATTATTCCGGTACGTACTCATAGCGCTCCTCCATCGAGTGACAAACGTCCGGTCCTCAGAAACGGCAGTACGTAGAAACCGCTCCATGTGCAGAGAAAGTACCAGCGAGACGACGTAGGGCGCGGAGCTTTTGCTGCACTTGTAAGCCAAGCTAGGAAATGAATGCTGATAGCTACACTATGTTTTATATACATACATACGCCCAATACAAAATGGTGGTAAAAACGTAGAACATGCGAAGGGGCATGCATTCATGTATGAAAAAAAACATAGCCGCATGGGTACGGACGTACGGTACAACTTCAAGCGTGTGGTGCACTCTACCCAGAGTTTCACGTACTCCGTACAGCATCTTCGTCTATCTGCGCGCGTGTGCGTGTGCCGGCCGTGCGGTTGGGGAGCTCCACGAAAGAGTTGTTCACTGCTGGGACGACTCACTCGAACAACTATACCTACTCATAACTCATGCGTGCAACGACAACAAGAAGTCAGAGTTGCTCAGTGGATCGGAGTTGATACCGAAAGATGCCGCGCCGCGCCGCATAATTTCGTTTCCCGGCTATGGCTAGCTAGCCTTCGCCGCAACTTTAACCCACGACGAAATTGCCAAAAGGCGTATTGACCAGTTCCGTTGTTACGCGACTCTCTCAGAAGTCAGAGCGATAAAGCATGCATGTAATCGAGCACTGGCACATGCAAACGGGGTGGGCTTATCACGTACGGCCCGCCCCGGCCCCATCGCATCATGCGCGAATGCAACCTGCAGCAGCAGAGCAGGCACCTCTCCCCAATCCCCAGTGCTTTTTTCGCTTCAGACCGATCGATCGGTTTCCGTGCATTCAAATCCAGGCGTGTGCATGCCACTGCTTTCGGATTTTAATTTCCTCACCCTCATGTAATATGACGGCGGCGAACTTTTTTGGAGGGAGCACACGGCTTCAACAAACTCGACTTCAATTTATCCAAAAAAAAAAAAATGAAAGAAAAACCAACTCGCCTTGTGGCAGTAGGCTCTCGCCCTGTCAGCCGGCGGCCTGCGGGGACGTGCCCGGCCGCCCGGCAACCTTTACCTGCTGAGCGCATGATCTGCCACTGATCCTGCCGGTCTGGAGACACACATGGACATGACGCATGCGATCGAGCTGGCTAAAATCCGCGAAAGGCGAAACCCTCGCCTCGCAGCCGGCCAGAAGCCAAAAGGAACTCGCAGACACGCCAAGTTTTCCCGATCGGTTGACCATCCATCCGAGTCGTCCGAGAGCGGCACGCACGGTGGGTGGATCGCCATCTCTCCCGTACTCCCCCCGTCCCGTGCGCGCACGTCGCTTTTGAGGGGCCGAGAGAGGGACGTCCGCTGCCGTTAGCCCGGCTACCCGGCGCCGGGAACAGGACAAGCCGAATCCCCTCGCCGATACCCCCGCTCGTCGCCACGCGGAGGGCCATCTGCTCTCTGTTTCTGTTTCTCGTACGTACCGCTCATATTAATAATCTGTTTACAGTGTGCTAGCAATTCTGTTAAAATATTACAGCTCAGCCACCCTGCTCCACTGGGGGCCTGCGTGCGGCCGCGTCCGTCTTGGACGGGCCACCATGCCGGGGACGCTCAGACGGGCAGACAACGGTCGGCGGGATTGGGGTCCGTCTTGGACGGGTGGGACGAGAGACGGGACAACGGTCGGCGGGTGGCACGGACGAGCAGGGCGCGGCAGCCTGGCGAGCACGACACCGAGCAGCGTGGCGGGCGCCTGGCACTGGCAGAGGCGACAGGCAACGGCATGCCCAGCGATTCGCAAACCAGAGGGACGGACGGAGCGAGCGAGACTCAAGGGCTGAAATGTGAACTGGGCTGGAAAAGTCACTAGGGGATACATGGATTGACTACCTGGACCATCATGACTCGGGCCATGTTCAAATTGCAAGTTTCTGTAATCTATCTGAAACATCTGAGCAACTGTAGCACTTTCGTTTATATTTGGCAAATATTATCCAATCGTGGCCCAACTAGGCTCAAAAGATTCGTCTCGTGATTTACAACAAAACTGTATAATTAATTTTTTTTTACTAATATTTAATGCTCTATTCATACGGGTAGAAATTAATGTGATGGAGAGAGAATAAAAAAACTTGCAACTTGCGCACGAACTAAACAAGCCTCAGTCTCAATTGCTTTTGCTGTGATGGCGGCGGAAGAACGACACAAGGAACGAACATCAAACTCACGTACGTTGTGTGCTCCTAGGAAGTGGGCCACCTCTATGTACCTGGGCCTAAAATGATTCACGTGATTTACAGGCTTATGGCCCATCCGGCCGAGAAGCGAAAAGTCGCGTGAAGTTGATTCGCCTGACGCCTCCGCACGCGCTCCGCACGCGGCACGCCTCTCTGGCTCTATATCTCCTTTCTTCTGAAAGCTTCCCTTCGCTTCCATGCCCTTCACAGTTCACACACCTCGCGCTAGTACAGCAAGCTCGGTCCTTCCTCATCCCTGCGGGCATTGCTGCAGGTGGCGGGATGCGCCACCGTACCCGTCGGATGCGTGGGGTCCGACAAGATGGCCGGTTGCGGCGGGATCCACGGCCTCGTGAAGTCCGGCGGCCGCGGCGACGAATACAGTGGCCATCGGATTCGAAGGCGCGGCGCTAGTGCGACCACCGGCCACGTCGTCAAGCCAGGCGGTGCCGAATCAGAGGTCGAGAAGGCAAGCAGCACCGGCTCGACCGGGGAGGCATGGATCTACATTCGCGGGTGCCGAATCAAGCGGACAGGCCTGCGCATCATCTCCCACGGCGACTTGTACGTCCCTCAGTCCCTGAGACCCTGACTCAGTAGATGAAGAGTCCGGCATCGAGGTCAATCCGTGTCGCTACGATGTCGCCGCGGGTATGGAGCTCGCCGACCTGATGCCCAACACGCAAAGGGTGTCCGGTGATCTGACGTGGAAATATACAAAATCTGAAAATCTTTACACTAAAAAGGTGAGAATTTTACAAGTTCTAGGGTGGCTGTTGATATAAAGTAGGCATCACTCCCTAGATGCGGGTTACAAAGCTGATTACTCGTGGACTAGACAATCTACAAAGCTGATTACTCGTGGACTAAACAATCTAATTTACACGCTCTCGCTTCAACCCACTGGTTGCCGGTGTGTTTGACGGTTGACAGAAGGTGAGGCACTGAAGAGGCTGCATTGCAAAAGCACCTTGGATTGCGCTCTTTCCAGAGCTCGCGAGCCTCTCTTTCTTGTCATCTTCCCTCAACACAGGCTTTATTATGCTGGAGTGGCGTCTTAGTAGGCCTTGCTTGAGCCACCTATGTAGAGTGCTCTTGTTTACACCAATAGCATCAGCTAGAGACCGTATAGTCCTCCTCCTATGCAAGGGGACACTAAGAACACCTGATAGATCAATTTGAATCCTTTTGCGGCCACAGTTCTTCTTCCGTGATCTGACATCTACTGGTATTCCTTGTGCACGGCACTGTTTCGCTCTTCGCCAGACACTACGCACTTGATTCCTGCTGACCTGAAACATCTGAGCTACTATAGCCGTAGTGTCTCTTTTTAATTTCCCATGATTACTTCTCTCCAGTAATGCTTCGTATATTTGTTGCCTTTCTGTTTCTGTCATATTCCTGCACTTACGTGAACCTTTTGCATTTGCATGTTCATCATCGAAGGTTATGTTCACAGCATCAGCGTGCGCACCATAGTCATGCATGTCCTTGATCATGTCTACAACAACAACAACAAAAATCAGGTGAGGAGGAAGCAGTACCAAAATGTTGTTTAAACTCTTGGGAAAGAAATACCATGCTGACTGGAAATAGAGATGATGTTTCACTCAGCTAGCAGGAGGCCATGCATGATTATGCTGTTAATGTAATTAGTTCTGTTGTGTAAAAGACCGGTTGTACTCATGAGTTTGCCGCAGAGTAACCATTGTATGTGAGGAAAAATTAGATAAAGTTTGGAAACAATGTGTCAAGGAGGAGTATTAAACAAATATCATTCTGAAATGAGTCGCAGAAATAAACAACTCATGCCATTTAGGAAAACTCTCTGTGAACATAGTTAAATCAGTGTAGTACTCATTGAAATATTAAATGAAAATAGTTGTTGATATGAGGCTTATTGATCATTTGTTGCATCTTTTGTTGGTGGTCAACAGCTTCTAATTCTAGGCCAAAATCATCTTCGTCAATACTTGTAATGATGAAATTAAGAGAAACATTACCTTCATGACATTCTTCATGTCCTTCACAAGCAGGAACATTGAGATCTATTGCATGGGCACCAGCGTGTTTTTCCTCCTGGGGATAGTTGGACTGACCTTTGGTGAGTCGATGCACTTCATCTTCTTGAAGATGGTGCATCTCAGCTCCATCATCAGCAGGTTTTTCGTTCAGGTCAGGTAAGGGCTCTCCACTTCCTTGGTCTAGTACTATATTCAGATCTATGGTCATGGTTGAAGGTGGAATGGATTGCAGGCCGAGGAGTTGGGTCATTTTGGAGCATGAGAAGCTTCTGAAGCCTTTTCATAGGGGGGCAATGGCGCCAGTTCAAATTTGGACCTGCAGACGCAATGGCGCCAGAGTAGTGCTAGAACATTCTGTATTACTCTCCCACAAGGCCACAATGCTATTCTAGCACATTCGTGGGCACACGTGTTGTGCTACTGTTTCGTCTTATTTTTTTCTGCTCTGAAATTCTTAGCCACATTTGTTGTACTACTAATTTGACAGTTGTGCTAATTTGTGTGCCTTCATCCTAGAATGTGAGGTTATTTTAGATGGAGGGATTAAATATAATTATATTAATTATTGTATATGTTTTTGTAATACATTTATATGAAAATCTAGACGACACTTAAAAAAGCACAAAGGGACAGAGAGATTATCAATAACTCGGAACGCCGTCGTCTCCCTGAAGGCCTCAATCCCTCGGAAGCAAAAAAAAAAACTAGAGCAAGTATAGCCTTGCTGCAACAGTGTAACTAAGGAACCTTATTCCCGTTTTCAAGCATAAGGCTACAAAGTAATAGTTAAGACTAAGCTTCTATAGTCATGTCACAAGATGTTAACTCAGTACCAACATTCCACACGGTGGATAAAATATACACTCGAAATTCAAAAGGTAAATTAATGAGGAAAATTAGAATGAAAGAATATGTCAGGTAGCTATAGCTATTACGTGACACAATTAGTACTAGGTAACAGAGTTGCCAGCGAGGCTGCTTCATTCTGTTGCAAGCTTCATACGGCATTTCCAAGCCTCGGAAGCAGTACTTGTTCTGCTTGCTGGAGAATAGAGCGACCAAAATTTCAAGCAGGAGCATGCCCAGACCTCTTCTTCTCTCTTGGAGGTATCTTCAGCAAATGCTTCATGGTGTCATATGCGGTGAAACCAATGGCCACCGAGGGCACCACCTACAAATTGATCCATGTTTTAACATCATGAATAAAAAAACATGACAATCATAGTGCGATCTGAATAGAAGGCAGTATTCAATACGTAAAACTAGTCAGATGCACATATAGTAAACAGAAAACATCAAGATAAAGCATGTTCTTCAATAGGGAGAATCCAGACAATTCAAATTTAACAAGACCAATTTGCCTATAAAAAAGTCACAAACTACGAAGTCCACATTCCAGATAAGGCCACAGTTACAGAGGATTCCTGGCCAAGGGCTCTAAAGAGCACATCAAGCATCAAAAAGAAAGGTGCAAATTGATACACTTTCAACAAAAGTAAGAAGCCACTTGTCTATTTTTGTTTTCCATCACAGATCTCGAATGTTGTGTCTTATAAATTCAGACAGAAAGGAAAAATATGCATCAGTACACAACAAAGTTACAAAAATTGGGGCAGTTCTAACCATGAATGCAGGACTTTCAGACACAGTTATAGTGGGACAGTCGCGTTAGGTTTTGTTCAGTATGTTGAGAACTAAATAGCCGGAAAAATGTGCCCGTGCCACTTGGCATAGAACTAAACACGTAAGCATACCAACTCTAACCAAAATGTCGATGATTATCTTCATAAATACCTTGATGTAATTGAGGCTCAAGCCAGCAAATAATTGTTTCCAACCCTGTGTTTGTTTAATGGACATGAGACCCTGGAATGTGCCCGTTATTCGTGGGCCACCAAATTGTTCATGTTGTTGCTGACTTTGAACCTACAAAAAAGGGGAGCAAACACACACACACACACACACACACACACACACACACACACACACACACACACAAAAAAACTCAGAATGATAAAGCAACTATCTAGAACATCAGTATCTTCTTATAATGATAATATAAAACAGAGACCGCAAATATGATACCTGCATCTGCCTCCTGACAACATCTAATGGATAAGTCAGAGTCTGTCCAAATAAACCAGCAGCAGCACCACATGACAGCTTCAATGTTACCGAACTTTTGTAATCTTCTGGTACATGTGCCTTCAGTCCTTCATATATGTAGAACTTAAGACCAGCATAAGGAAGTATCCCCATGAGCGTTGGACCTGATGAAGAATGGTTCAGATTTGAGCCCCGACTGAACAGTATAACTAAATCAACAAGTAATAAATTCATCCAGACATAACTAAAATATGATGTGCCTGAAACTAAACTGTTTATAGCGCCTAGTCAACTGACTAGAGATTTCCATGTGCTTGAACAAGTAATGATAAATACGACATATGAAGGGAATAGCCATACCTACACCTCGGTAAAGAGCCCGCACTCCACCTTCTGAGTAAACACCTCTAAAGACATCAATTATTCCTCCATATGCTGGCTGAGGACTTCCCCTTTTCAAAGCTCTGCTGAGTTGGTCTGAACTATTGACCTATGACGAAAGATAAACATCAACTATTGAACCCTGAAAGCTGCCCTGGCTTGATGTGTGAATTGCAAATAGAAATTTTTGAAGACTTAATTTTGGAACAAGCACGTTTAAGGTAGAAGATAACCTAACAGGGTGGTGGGTACCAGAAATGAATTTTCAGTTACCCACCACCAAGTTGGCCAAAAGAACTACATTTACTGCCAGTTACATGAACCCGGCGTGGTAACAAGATAGGTAGAAAGGTTGTTCACATGGTATGGATGTAAATACTACTGCCTTTGTTTGATAAATAAATATTACTGATTTACCGTGTACAGATCTCCAGACAGAAAAATAAACAACACTTTTTCTTATAAAGTGAGAAAAATAAGGCACGTCACAAATAATCTTCATTTGATCAATTCAAATGCTCATATAAACATTGATTATGATGAAATGTAATCGTTAGAGATCAAAACTTTGTTGACCAAACAATTTATCTATCACTGTTATTATTTATGAAGTAACTTTTCTTAAACATTATATCCTTTATCCAAGAAGTATAGATGTTCAAGTAAAAACTTAGTAATCCAGAATGACAAAAGAAAGGTGATGAAGGACTTAAGATCGTAAAGACAAAATTACTAGTGTAAATGGAAAAACCTGGAAGGCAAGCTTAGTCCGGGCCAAATCCAACGGATAAGTACACAAAACAGCAGTTCCTCCTGATGCTGAACCGGCTAAAAGATCTACTAATGGCCCTGTTCCCACTGAGGGGCAGTTATTCAAAATCCAACACCGGTACCGCTCATATGCCATGTAATGTAATGCAGCATAAGGGACAATTCTCAGCACACTGGCACCATTTCCTCTGAAGGTAGCATCGATACATGGTCAGTAAGCAATATTATATCATAATCTTGATGATTCAGTCCAAATAATGCAATGTTCAAATTGCTACGTACTTGTAAAACCCCATGACTCCATCAAGTTTTCTCACTTTCTTCAATGATTTGAGAACTCCAAGAGACCCAAACTCATTTGTTCTGGTCTACATAAGCAGAACAAATTTGAATGAGAATTAGCATGCATTAATCTCAAAATAGCATCAGGCATGACATGCAAAATTAATCAGTGTAGCATCAACAAGGCAAGACAAGCAGAATTTTGACTGAACGTTGTCAACGCCCTAAAATGAAGCCTGGTATACTAAGGAAAAAGCGGGGTGGAATCAATAGCATTTACAGGAGTTGCATGGACAGGGTTGCAGTTGAGATTTCAGGATGCTACAGTTGTCTCTCCATCTGATAGTCTATAGCACAGCCTTCTAAAGAAACAAACAGATAGTTCCAACCATGTTGAATGGGCAGATTTTGTTTTTCAGAGATCAGGGCACGCCTGCATTCAGGAACATTGAAGACATCTAGCACGATCTGATCTTTTTATGGTCTTAATTAGCACTCGTTGCATCGATTTCATTGACGACCGACATGTTTACACTCTAGCATCCTTCAACTATCAACATCGAGCTCTTACACAGAAAGATCATCATAGTTCTACACAACAAACTTGCAGACACAACCGTGCATAGCAAAAACATGTGGGTAGTTTCAACTAAGAAAAACACTTAGTTCTCAAAGACTGCTGAGTGACAGGACAAAAGATCATTTCGTTATGAATCTTGGACGTTGCATGATGAACCAAATCTTGTCTACGGCTGCTCACATTTGACCACTAAATCGACAAACTCGTTGCAATTGCATACATGGCGAGAGAGGATCCGTAGGCCAGCGCAAATCAGGAGATTTTATCTGTCAATCGATATGCCTACATTGCAACGTATTATCGACACGCAGGTCTACCCAACCAACGGGATGAACGAGAGGACCCCACGAACCTGCAGCAATATCTTGACGCGCTCGAGCGGCGCGATGGCGGTCTTGGAGAAGGCGCCGGCGACTCCGCCGGCGATCATCTCCTTGGCGAAGACGGGCATGAGGTCGAGCGCGCAGAGGTCGACCCGGGCCGCCGCCACGGCCGCCGAGCCCTGCGAAGGGGTCCCCATCCCGCCGCCGCGGCGCTCCTCTCATCCAAATCAAACACCCCCGCGCGGGAATCTGCGGAAGTCCGAGGGGATCCCACAAGGCCGGTCGCCCCCGCGGCCGGCGGCCAGACACCCCGCCGCCCCAACCGCCGACGAATTTGACCACGGCCACGGGCGACGGTTCTGCGCGGGGGTGGCTTGCGGGTTTCTCTTGCCTTTCTTGTGCGGGTTTTCCTCCCGAGGGCAGGGCAGCCACGGAGAGACAAGTAATAGGCGTGGGGCCTTCGTTTTCGTTAATTAAAAATCTCATCATCAAAGACAAATTGCCAGCATATGAGATGGGCAACCTTTTTCCGTTTCACGCGCTGCCGCAACCGGCTCACTTTAGGTTGTCCCCGACCGTCCCCGATGCCTCAGCTGGTCAGCCCTCAGTGCCCCTGTCTCTGATGTAATTCTAAATATATCCTTAGTGATTGTGTTTAAAGTTTAATTAAATATACAGAAAAAACTACTACTCTCACCATTCCAAATTATGGGCTTGATTGGTTGGCCACCAAAACTTGCCATGCCAAAACGTTGGCAAGCCAAATCCTGAGAAAAAAATTGCCAAAGATTTGACAAGCCAAATGGGAGGAGTTGGCAAATTTTGGTAGCCAACCAAACGCTAGCCAAAATCATGGCTTGCTAAATCTTTGGCACGATAAATTTTGGTCGCTAACCAATCAGGCCATACAAGACATTTAACTTTTTTAGTCTCAAGTTTAACCACTCGTCTTATTCAAAAAATTTTGCATAATATTATTTTTTTTTGTCGTGGCTTGCTTTATCAATAGAAGTTCTTCAAAAGAACTTAAATTTGGCCATATTTACACAAATTTTTTTGAATAAGACTTAGTCAAATGGTCAAACATCTTTAAGGTGGAGAGAGTAAAAAAAGTCAAACATCTTATAATTTGGAATGGAGGGATATATATATATATTTATGATATATAAATAAGTAGTATTATATATATATATATATATGGCTAATCTAATTATACTTATTTGATATTAGAATTAATTATTTTTTAATTATAGTTACTCAAAGTTAAGATACTTGGTACGTTTAAAAAAACTTTCACTTGGTACTGTGTTACAATTATACTGTGTATAGAAAGAGTATAAAAAGTCTGATCTCTCCATTCCAAATTAGAATATATTTTAACTTTTAAAATTCATAGCTTTTATTATGCATATAGATACATAATATATTTAGATAATAATAAAAATAATGTACCTAAAAAAGTCATGATAACTTATAATTCCATGAAGAGAGTAGTAAGATTAACGAGATATTTTCATAGGACATCTATTTAGAGACATAATTATTAAAATTACTCACTATAAACTTGGATCAAAGTCAAGCTATTTTAATTTGCACAAATCCTAGAGTTGTATTCTTCCGTGGACAAAAGGAGTAGGCTTTAGGTCTTTTTTGGATCTTCTAACAAAAATGAGAATTAATTTGGAACAATGGAAATGAAATGCAAACACTTATAAGCCAATTGATAAGCCGAAACATCTGATTTTTTTTTCGGAGAGAGAGACACTATTCCAACGGGTGATAAGCTAAAGTGAACGGAAAAATTCCAACTATCTACATCATACCTACTATTTGATGATTTTGCTATATAGAGTTATTATAAATAATAAGATCCAAACATCCTTTTAACCTCACTATCTAGAATCCAAATTCTCACAATGATAATGAGAACCAAACAATCCCTGAACCGAAAATAACATTTTGAAAAATATCATCCTAAGGGCCTATTGGGGAAAGCTCATATGAGCTCTACATTCACCAAAGACAGTTCTACTCCATGAAAAGTTATCTAAACGGTCCAACTCCATGAATTTTGGATTCGCCGAAATTGTAGATCTAGGGACTGGAGCTCCTAAAGGGATGCTCAAAATTAATACCACCGCCATTCCTAACGAGATATCAGTTTCTTTATATTTTTCTTTTTCTTTCGTCCGTCTCTCGCCTCCTTCACCGTTGTGCGTGCCTCCTCCTCTACCATCGGCCCGCTACTCGTGCCTCATCCTCCATCGGTGGCTCGATCGTGCCTGCAGTCTGCCTTGGCCGGCCATGCCCCACACGCCCCCATGTCGTGGGTCCCCACCATGGCTCCACGCACTGTGGGCACCCCCAGCCGCGCGCTTGTGGGTCATTGTTGCGCCCTCACCTGTTTGCGGCCAAAGAAACCGTCCCTAAATACTTGTCGCTTCGCTTCCCGAGAAACAAATGCCTAGGGAATTTTAATAAATAATAAATATCTGCGGGAATTTTAATAAATAATAAATATCATAGATTAGTATCATAATTAGTATCATCGGAAAGATCTTTAGATCTAGTTTTTTAACAAAATTATTTGGAAATATAAATATTGTACGTATTTTCTATAAATCAAGTTAAACTTGTGACAAGTATCCCACGGCGACATCTAAATAGGGACGGAGGAAGTACATCTGAACTACGCACCAGATCAGTTGGTTCGGGGATGAACCTCGCAGGTTCTCCATCGGTTCAACATACAAGACCATACACCTGGCATCCCAGCCAGTGCCGGGTAGACTTGATTTGGGAAACATGGGCACCACTTAGGATCAAACTCTTCTTGCAAATTCGATGTTTGAAGGGCAATAGAGCCCGTCCTTTGTACTAAAACTGCTTTTTTCTAGCGCAAGTCTTTTGTATGATGGAGAAATTCTTTTAACCAAATCTAGTTGTTATTTTTTTAATTAGATATTTATAACTGTCTGCAGGACTTCTTTTTTTTTCAGACGAACGACCTTATTTTTTACAATTTAGTTCTTTTTTGGAACTAAATTTACATTTGGACCCCTGAAAAACTTAATTCCGTTTTTGGACCCTGAGCTCAACGCCGTGACGTACGACGCCGAGGTAAAACGTCTCGGCGCCATAGTTCATGGCGCCGAGCCTTGAGACCAGATGATGATATGGCGATGATGTGGCGCTGACATGGCAGCTCGGCGCCATAGTTTACGGCGCCGACCTCGACGCCACAATTTGCGGCGCCGAGCTGCAGTGCATTCTGTGCTTCTGCTGCTGCACGCGCCCCAAAGAGAGAGAGAGGAGCGCCATTCTCGTGGGCGTGGACACCGCGATAACTTGATAAGGCTAACCGCCAGCACACTTGGAAACGCAGCGTCCGAACGCGTTCCCGGATGGGAACCCGTGCAGCGGCGTCCGGGGTGATGACGCGGCGTCCGGAATCTCGGAAGACGGCCGCCAAACCTAGCACGGTACGGGCCGTCCGGGAGCGCTGCGCGTGGCGGTCCCGGGTCCGCCGTAGTAAGAACCGACCAATTTATAAAAGCATAAGTGAAAAATCACTCGCTAAGCAAGCAATTGTCACACTTAAGCCGTTATAAACCCGGTAGTCAGGAAATCTCGAAGGATTTCAAACCAAACATCATCAACCAAGATCGTATAGATTTAGCGTCACCATTCGCATGTTACAACATTTCACAAATAGTTCAACAACATCGAGTGCGAGAAATAAAGTTATTACAAACCAAGTTCTTCAAATCCAACGGTGGAAACAAATAGTTTTAGGAACTCAACCCACACACACAAACTTAGGTTTAATATAGTGCCACCGATGATCAATCCACAAAAGCAAGTGAGAAGAGTAGTAAGAACGACCATAGCCCTTTGGTGCTTAATCCTTTGGATATAAGCAGGTCTCGCAATACCCGTGGTAGGTATGGCCATCTGCACAAACAACAAGCGGGAAAACCCTGAGAACGAGGAGGTACTCAGCTAGACTTACTCGACTGACTCAAAAGTAAAAGACTCCAAGGAGTATGACAGGCTTTATCGGGGATAGCTTGACTCTTTTTTATGAAAAGCGGTAGTAACATTTAAAGTGATTGCTCGGCTTAATCATTCCTATTTATGCTAGGTGAGTAACTACACTATGCATCATTATAGTATTATTAATCATGATTAAGCAAGCAAGTAGTAACCATAAACATATTCATTAGCTTAACCCATCATCATCATTAACCACATTCCATAATCATTACTACGATGTTGCAGCTCAAGTCAAAGTGTTCTTTGCCCAGAACGATGGCGATTCGAATCGATTACTACCGAGCTCGCTCGGGGGTATTCCTCATACAAACCACACTCACGCAGCGAAGTGAGCTACGGATCACCGTGGCACGTATCCGAGAAAAAAAAATAAGTACAGCGGACTCGCGATAGAACCACCGTACCGGGGGACCGCCCGACGCCTTTAGCCGACCATCTTTGGACCTCGGACTTACTCTTCGCGCGCCCCTGTGGTCCCCCCATCCATCTCCAATACGGTGCGAACGGATCGAGAACCGGCCCGGATAGTGTTAGGCTTCGCGGTCGGAAGTGCTTATCCGGCCAGTTAAGTATGAGGCATGCGTTCAACATGACTTGGGGTACAACAACGGTACGGTCCTTAATCGACACAGACGGAATCACTATGGTCCAACAACCCCACAAGACTCCGTCCGGTCTCCATTTATCACGACCATAACCATTAACCAGATGATATCAACATAAGCTTCTCCACCAATCATAGGTAACCACCTATCTCGCGGATGACAGGAAATCACCCGACTTCTACCGTCTAAGCAAGCTAAGCAGTTTACTCGCCCTAGACTAGCAGGGTGTATCAAGGTAAGATAATCAAGGGTAAAACAAGGATATAATGCATCAACGGTTTCACACAACTCCTATACTTACTGCAACAATCATAAATCATAATTAGACTGTTAGAAAGCATAGGTAAGTAGATGCTCGGTGCTTGCCTTGCTCGAAGTCCGACGCTACGGCGGTGGTTAGGACACTCAGGCAGCTCTTCTTCGCCTTCTTCTTGTGGAACCCTCTGGCCGAGGCTCCTCCCGGATGATCCCTGCTCGGTCTCCGAATACGGGAGGTCCTCCTGCGAACTGTATGATGCGATGCACATGCATAAGTACGGTGAATGCATACACGTATGATGCTCATGAATGAAGATGATTAACGGATCATTTGACGAGTAGGTGCATATCTCCTCTCTACTAACAATTTAACTCATTTACTGAGTATGTGCATACCTCTTCTCTAAACACTTAGAGAAGTGCATAAAGAAGAGTGGTGTGTAGACACACACACACATACACACATCACATGAATAAAGAGAAGTACTACTATTCATAGCCAACCATCGCATTTCAGTTATGGTGCGGTATTACATGACCAGCAAGCTTAACATAATTAAAAGTGCACAAGAAGTAATATAGAACATGCTAAAACCATTAATTTAAAGCTTTATCATTTCATGTGAATAAACAAGCTTGAACTGTGACCTCTGTATAAACAGTCCAGAAAAATCTACAAAAATTACAGGAGCTACACTATGCTATAACAGAGCCATGGTAAAATTTTCATAACAATTCATTGAGTACAACAGTCTACATAAAAAAGATGAAACAGCAGGACAGAATTGCACATTTAATAACTTTGCACTATGAAAAGTGTCAAACAACAGATTTCATATTTTTATCTAGAACTACTTAGCACCAGAACATTCATCAAAAATTACCAGGGCATAATTCCTTATAATTGATTTATTAAAAATCATACAAGAATCAGCCCAGAAATGAAATAAAATCATATTCCAATATTTTTGTACAGTAACTGCATGACATACATTTTTTCTAGAAACTAAATCACAATTAGAGTCTAACAAAATAAGAATCATATTTTTCAGAGCATTCTACAATTTATTATGCATTTACTCGGTTTTCACCATTTAAGCATTTAAATAAATCTATATAGAAAAGTGTTACAAAAATTGAATCTCATATTTTTCCTGAATAGATCTACTCAGTAGAAACCTAACAAAGTAAGTCTCATCAAATTTGGATCACACATGCTCAAGATATGGATTTAAAACCATTTAAATCAATTTCTGAAAAACATTTTAAAACAAAAACCAAAACCCTAGCGCTGGGTGCACCCGGTCCAGTGCACCCGGACTCAATGACACGCGGGCCCGGTGGGTCAACTGGCCCCACCGGTCGGCCGGCCGAAGGCAGGCGGCGGTTGATCGCTTCTAGCTCGTCGGCGGTGACCGGCCGGTGGCGAGGGTGGCACCAAGCGTTCAAGCGGATGAGGCGACACCGTGGCGGTGTCGTGGTGCGGGTGGGTGGCGGATCGGCGGGCCTTGGCGAGCGGGGGCGAGGCGGCGGCGTGGCGATGCGGCGGCGCGTCTCCAAGGCCGGTGGGCTCGGTGAGGGCGCGTCGCGTCTGCGGGTGCAAGCGAACCTATCCCTAGGGTTGGGGTGGTGGAATGGGTCAGCGAGAGCGTCCCGGCCTTGGGTGGCGGCACGGCGGAGCAAAGGAGCTCGGGAGCTCCCGGTGCGGCGGTGTGGGCTCAGATAGGCTCAATTGAGCCACGGGGGAAGCCGGTGCGGGGCTTTAGGGTTTGGTGTGGCGCGGTTGTGAAAGTGCGAGGCGATTGTGGGTGGCGGGGCCAGCGGCGGGACTCCGGCGTTTCTCGGCCGCGATCGGCCCGGTGCAGGGCGGCGGCCAAATTGGCCTCCTACTGAGGTAGAAGCGGTGGTGGTTGCTTGGCGGCGCGGAGGGTGAAGCGACAGCGTCTGCAGCTGCCCAGCGGTCTTGAGGCGTGCGGTGGCGATGGAGCGGGCGCTGGCAGACGGGCTCACAGCGGCAATGGCGCGGTGGAGCTTCTTCTTGGGCTATTGGGTATGAGCGAGAGCGAGAACGAGCGAGAGCGAGAGCTCGAAATGGAGAGGCAGCGCGCTCAACCGGGAGGGGTGGCCGGGGTCGTGACGGCCGGCGCTGGCCCCCCCTGGCCGGAAGCCGGCCACGCCGGGCGGTTCGCGGGCGCATGGCGCGCGTGGCGAAGAAGCCCGGGCGCTGGCGCGGGCGAAGCGCGGCCTGGCGCTGATCGCCACGACCGGCCGGCGCGGCGCTTGGGCGCGGGAGGGCGGCGCGGGGGGCCGCCGTGGGCGCTTTTCGCCTGCTCGTTCTATGTAAGGTTTTCTCCTTTTTTTTTTGAAATTTGAATTCAAACTGAACCCGACCAAAATTTCACTTTTTGACCATTTTGCAAGCTTTTTCATGAGATGGCCCAAAAATAAAAGTTGTAGATAATTAAAAACTGAACAACTTTCATTTAAGGGTCAAGCTCCAAATCAAAACAGATGTTGAATTACAAATTCATTTTGATTGAGGGTATAAAAAGGGATTTTCCATCTAAATTTCTTTTTGCTCCAAAATGCTTCAAAACTTTTGCAATAAAATTTTGACAAATCATTTCAAAATGCTGGGCAATGGATCCAACCTTGATCAAGTCATTTGCAAGATAATTGATTAACTAAACAATTGATCAAGCAATTAATTAACCAAACAAATGCAACACATAAAATGATAAATGCATTTAGGGATTAAATGCTTGATGATGCTTATGCCATGCTAATGAATGATTAAGGTTAATTAATCAAAGCCTAATGCAATGCCTAACACCGAGGTGTTACAGCCCTACCCCTTTAAAGAAATCTTGTCCCGAGATTTGGGTTTACTAACTGTGTTTTATGGAATTCGGGGATAAACTCCTTTCGAGGTAATCCTCGGTTTCCCATGATGCGTCTCTATCATCATGGTAGCTCCACACGACCTTGTAAGTACGCACCAACCGATTCCGAGTAACTCTTTCTTTGCTATCCATAACTCTTACATGGGTTCTTCTTTATAGACCGGATCACCGCTAGCTTCAAATCCCGCTCATCGACTCTTTCCTCGGGTACACGCAAACACTTCTTCGGTTGAGAGATGTGAAAGACCCGGAAAGATAGAACTCATTGACTCAGTAAGCAAGCGCAACTTGTGTAAGCGACTTCACCTCTTCTTTTCAAGAATCTTGTATGGACCCACATATCTTGGTGCAAGCTTCCTCTTGGCTCCAAACCTTTGTGTACCCTTTATCGGTGAAACTCGAGGTATACATAGTCACCAACTTGAACGTCAAAGGTCTTCTTCTATTGTCAAGATAACTCTTTTGTCGGGATTTGTGCGGCTTTTCATATGTTCTTGGATAGTTCGAACCTTCTCTTCAACCGGGAACAAAGTCAATACCGTAGTATCTCCTTTCTCCCCGCTTCGACCCAGTTCAACGGAGTTCTACACTTTTCGCCATACAAAGCTTCAAACGGTGCCATCTTGATACTCTCTTGATAATCTATTTGTTGTTGTAGGGGGAATTCGGCCAAAGGTAGCCAAGATTCCCACGAACCCTTAGCAGATAACACACACGCTCTCAACATATCTTCGAGAACCTGATTGAGTCTTTCAGTCTGACCTGAAGTCTGAGGATGATAAGCAGTGCTGTGCAACAACTTGGTACCCATTTCTTCATGCAAACGGGTCCAGAAATGAGCAGTGAACTGCGACCCTCTATCGAGATACGATGGTCTTGGGTACCCCATGCAAACGGACAATCTCTTCAATGTCTGGTCAGCATATTAAGGTGGTGCGTAGGTTGTCTTGACAGTAAGAAGTGAGTCGACTTGGTTAATCGATCAACGATTACCCAGATTGAATCATTTCCCTTTTGTGTAGTTGGTAAACCTGTGATGAAATCCATACTGATATCATCCCACTTCCAAGCGAGAACCGGTAAAGGTTTCAACAAACACCGCCGGCTTCATGTGAATGGCCTTGACACGACAACAAGTATCGCATCGAGCCACATATGCTGCTATCTCTTTTCTTCTTCGTCCACCAATATCGAGGTCTCGGATCATGATACATCTTGTTACTTCGGGGGTGAATGGATAACTTGGAAAGGTGAGCCTCATCCATTATCTTGCTCTTGAGTTCTCGATCCTTCGACACGACAAGACGAAAGTGTCGAACCAAAGTACACCATTGTCATCCAATCCGAAATGCGGAATTGATTCCTTCTTCATTCTTTCTTTGAGGTGGTAGATGCCGGGATCCGTCTTTTGGCCTTCAATGATCTGTTGGTCAAGAGAACATCGAACTTGAGATCATGCAGATCTGCGGGATGCATCGATTGAACTTCTCTTCAATCAACGGCTTCACAAAGATGATGATGTAACTTGCGACTCAAAGCATCGCAGAACTACGTTTGCCTTGCCGTGGTGATAGTGCATCGTCAAGTCGTAGTCCTTGATCAACTCTAACCATCTTCATTTGCCTCATGTTGAGTTCAGGTTGGGTAAAGATGTACTTGAGACTTTTGTGATCGGTGTATATATGGCACACATTTCCCCAACAGATAATGTCTCCATATCTTCAAAGCATGCACAACTGCAGCTAACTCTAAATCATACGTGGGATAGTTGACTTCATGCTTTCTCAACCGACGTGAAGCATAAGCAATCACTCGGCCTTCTTGCATCAAAGACACAACCCAAACCAGTCTTGATGCATCACGGTACACATCAAACGGCTTCTCGACAAAACCTGGGCGTGCCAAGACAGGGAGCGATGGTTAGCAACTCTCGCAAGGTGCGAAAAGTCGCCTCACATGCCTCTCGTCCCGCACAAACTTGTGCTCTTTTCTGTAGCGGACTTCGTCATTGGCTTGGCAATCTTAGAGAAATCACGGAATGAAACGGCGATAATACCCCGCCATTCCAAGAAAACTCTGAACTTCATGCAAGGCGTGGGTGGTTGCCAATCCATAACTTCCACGTACCTTAGACGGATTGATCGATATACCATTTTCAGAAATGATATGGCCAAGGAAAGCAACTTCCTTTAACCAAAACTCACATTTCTTGAACTTGGCATACAACTTATGTTCTCTTAGTCCGGTAAGCACAACTCTCAAATCTTTGGGCATGTTCTTCTTCATTTGCAGAGTAGATCGAGAATGTCATCCAAAAATACAATCACGAATTTATCCAATTCGGGCATAAAGACTGAATTCATAAGATACATAAAGTATGCAGGAGCATTTGTTAAGCCGAAAGACATAACAAGATACTCGTACAACCCGTATCTAGTGACGAAAGCGGTCTTATGTATATCTGACGGACGAATCTTGATCTGATGATACCCCGATCTCAAGTCAATCTTGAAAAACACTTTAGCTTTAGACAACCGATCAAACAAAATATCATTTTCGGGAGAGGATACTTATTCTTGATTATTACGGCATTGAGCGGCCGATAATCAACACATAGCCTCAAGGAATGATCTTTCTTCTTCACAAACAAATTTGGACAACCCCATTCGGAAGTACTTGGCCTGATAAAACCCAACTTCTTCAGTTCATACAACTGTTTCTTCAACTCTGCTAGCTCATTAGGAGGCATACGATAAGGTCTCTTGCATATCGGAGCTGTACCGTGCACTAGATCAATTGCGAACTCAATGTCTCGTCGGGCGGTAGCCCGGGTAAATCTTTCGGGAAAGACATCGGGGAAACTCACAAACCACGGGAATCTCGGAAAAGAGCAGAGGCTCGGATAGCATAGGTCAACTTGGTCATGTGCGCAACTCGAGGCAATAACACTTGAAAGTGTCCTTACCCGAAGGATCCGTGAGGGTAATTGTTCTATTCGATTATCAATCACAACTTGCTTATCTTTCATCCAATTCATTCCCAAGATCACATCCATAGTCAAGCCGTGTAATACCACCAAATTAACCCTATATGTTTTATCCCCAATCTCAAAAGTTGCATGCTCAAGCATCCGATTGGATAGGACATCAGCACCAGTGAACGGAACTAATGCGGTACCCATAATCTAATTGCTTAAGTTCTAACTCATGCGATCGTGCATATGCTTGACTCATAAAAGAATGCGATGATCCGTAATCAAATAAAAAAACTGCAGGATGATTGTTGACAAGAAACGTATCCGCAGTGATGGATCGGTTCTCCCTCGGGGATCTCGGCCCACGGTGGTGTGGTGTGCACGGGTAGGATAGGTCGTCGCTTCTTCGGGTAGGGAGTACTTGGCGAAATGACCCATCGACAGCGATTGAAGGAGGGACCCTCACGGCGGGGGGGAGCGGTGCCGTGGAACCCCCAGCCTTGGCTTGAGCTTGAGGTGCGGGTGGGCGATAACCCCTCCGGTTCTTCGGAGGTGGTGGAGCATTCCTCTTTGGAGCGGGTGCACGGAACCTCGAACTCGAAATGGAGGGCGGTGATCATGGACGATTAGCCATTGGAGGCCTGTACTGAGAAGATCCTCCCTCAAAGCTTCTCTTGCGGTTCTTGGAAGCAGCATGTAGATTGTTGTTGTTCTCTTGAGTCAAGCAGTCACTGATAAACTCATTGAAAGTAGCCCTCGAGCTAATACCCATAGTCTTGGCCATCTTGGTATTGAGGCCCCTCTTGAAGCTAGCTATCTTCTTTTCTTCAATGTCCACATATGATGGAGCATAGCGTGACAGGTTGTTGAACTCTTGCAGGTACTCATTCATGCTCTTATTGCCTTGAGTGAGCTTCATGAACTCTGACACTTTCATAGCCATCAAACCCGGGCGGAACATAGGTGCCGCGAAACATCCGAGTAAACCGCGTGCCTGTGTGATGGGAGCATTCGGTGGGAAAGTGGTGCTATTTGGTGGGACCACCAAATTCCAGCCGGCCCCCTGCGCACCGATGCGCCCCATACTCAACCTTCAATGACTCGGTCATGCGGAGTGCATTTAAACTTGTCTTCCATTGTGTTGATCCACTCAAGAGCTTCAAGGGGTTCTTTAGCTTGCAGGAACTTAGGCGGATCGGTGTCCGTAAAAAGTCCTTGAAGGTACTGCATCTTGGTTGACGGGACGGTCACGGTGGCCTCCGCGACCGGGTGTTCGCTGCAATGTCACGCAATACGGCCTCCATGTTGCGCCGACCGCCAAGGAACTGTTGAAAAAAGTTGCTCATTGTCAATGGTGGAGGAGGTGGTGGTGGTAGGTTACCCCCGGCGTTTCCGCCATTGCCTCCATTTCCTCCATTCCCACCGTTTCCACCATTGTTTCCGTTACCTCCGTTATCACCATTTCCATTGCCTCCGCCTTTGGCCGGATCCATCTCCAACCAAGGAGCCACTCACGATGTGCGGCGAGTCCTAACCATCTGCATATTTCAGCATCAAGTAATTATTAGGTGATGTTACAACATTGTAAGCAATGTAATAATCACGCCAATGCATCATTGGAAGAAAATGAATTCATTCAACAACACACGTGCATAAAGATTCATGTCCACAATCCATAACATCACTAATTAGATTACTGATTAAAAGCATCATCCGGGGCATACAACATCCAAAATTGCCCGGCATACATACACTGGACTTTAGGCGTTTAGATAGCACCACAACACATGACGATCTAACACGCATGAGTCACATCTCATAAGGGTTACAAGACAACAACAAAAGAGACTAAAGCACCACTACGGCTAGCGAAGAGACTACTAGTCTACTCGTGCTCGCTACCGATGTCGGACTCGCCAGCCGGAGAACAACGCCGTCGTCGGGTGCGTGCTCGGGTGCAGGTGGAAGGTCAGCGTCCTCCTCGCCTCCATCGGGGTTGATGACTCCGGGCTCCATCTCAGCCGCTCCAGGCACGTGGTAGTCCCTCGTGCGGTGGTCAATGTAATCGCTCACGGTCAAAGAGCCGGTGCCCCGGTGATGGGCATCGTTAGGGCTTCATTTCTCTGCGTGACTAGCTGCGACATCATCCTATCGGCGTTCCTCTCATATCGCTCATAGCGTGCGACACGTGCGGCGCAAGGTGGCGAGCCCCCTAGTGACCTCTCTCACATCCGCCTCGGCTTCCTCCCCGGTAGCTATGACAAGTGTTCACCTGGTCCCTCGGGTCTCGGATTTGGTCCCGAGTGTCTCTTCTTCTCTTCTTTTCCCTTCTTCCACAAATCCTTGTTCCATCCCTTTCGGCTTGTACATTGTTGCTTCGGTGGCATCGTATGCCCGCATCATGGCATACATGGAACTCATAGCCGTGTTATCACCGCCATCAATCTCGTCAACTCGGCCAACGTGCACGGCTAGGGGACTGCTCCCCAAACAAAGTGTCCCGAGGATCATCCCTAGGAAAAGTCCCCGCCAAAGCCGTTGCCGGGCTCGGAGGAAAGCGCTCCATGATCCGGGCGGAGCACATGGAATGCGGCTCGCTAGCCCCATCCCGTGCGGTGACACCGGTGGCACGCGGACACGCCACCCGCCCCACTCGGAGTCCGGGTGGAGTGGAGGAACAAGTGATCTCCACAGCAACCAAGTCGTCTCCACGACGTGGCTCCTCTGTAACCCAGGAGTAGACGGGCCGCTGCTCCTCAGCGTATCCGGCGTGACCTAGCACCCTCCAGAGAAGCGTGGGCATGCCAAACTCCTCAAGAAAGTGATCCTCCCCGATCACAAGTGCGTGGTGCAAGCCGACGGCGAGGTGCCCCCGCCCCGGTGGACTTGCGTGCGGTTTGCTTAGTGCGGGCCATCTGTCGTAAATTTATCCCGGTGAGACAAGTTATTAATTAACCAAATATTAATGGGCGTAAATAATCAATTTATAAGGGAAGGTAAATGTAATGACATGAGATGAACAAACATGATGTATGCACGTATCTTACGTTCTCACAAACTTAGCAAAAATAATTCTAGCGGATATACAAATTTGGCATACAACGTTCTCTCATAGCGTATAACTAGTCGTTCTACACGAATCGCTGTTATGTACCTGCAGAAAATCCACTTCAGCCCATCCCAAGAGTATGAATAAATGCATTGCAGAATGTAAAGATTAAGTACTCACACGCACGTGCATTCCCAAATACACGCACATGTAGTACAACTACCCGGTCCTCGGCCCAAAGACGGCATCGTCTCAACAGCACGGCACAACCCACAATTAAACACCTTGGTAAGTACATGGTTTTGACATGTAAGTACTTCCGGTGATCACACTAGCACTCCCCTATATTGCCGGTTGGACAACCATGCTCTCACAACTCCCACTTACCGAGGCGTAGAGGCATTTTGAACCATACATTACCATCCAAGCGAATGGCACCCATACAATTACCTTGCTGCATGGGCAACAGTGAAAATAAAATATGATGCAAGCCCCCAAGTTAGTACTTAAATAGCCACCTAGAGTCCTTATTTGGGCATAAAGGATATGACCACTGGCACACTCTTAATTTGCAAACGATTTTTCTCAAAGGCTTATAGATCTATGAGTTGAAATTCAGTTTTGAAACCAAAATCCTTTGTTTTTAAATGCACATGTGAACAAGAATCGCTAAACCTTGCTCGATGCCACCTGTAATGTAACCCGACCAATTTATAAAAGCATAAGTGAAAAATCACCGCTAAGCAAGCAATTGTCACACTTAAGCCGTTATAAACCCCGGTAGTCCGAAAATCTCGAAGGATTTCAAACCAAACATCATCAACCAAGATCGTATAGATTTAGCATCACCATTCGCATGTTACAACATTTCACAAATAGTTCAACAACATCAGAGTGCAGAAATAAAGTTATTACAAACCAAGTTCTTCAAATCCAACAGTGGAAACAAATAGTTTTAGGAACTCAACCCACACACACAAACTTAGGTTTAATATAGTGCCAGCCTGATGATCAATCCACAAAAGCAAGTGAGAAGAGTAGTAAGAACGACCATAGCCCTTTGGTGCTTAATCCACTGGATATAAGCAGGTCTCGCAATACCCGTGGTAGGTATGGCCATCTGCACAAACAACAAGCGGAAAAACCCTGAGTACGAGGAGGTACTCAGCTAGACTTACCCGACTGACTCAAAAGTAAAAGACTCCAAGGAGTATGACAGGCTTTATCAGGGGATAGCTTGACTCTTTTACGGAAAAGCGGTAGTAACATTTAAAGTGATTGCTCAGCTTAATCATTCCTATTTATGCTAGGTGAGCAACTACACTATGCATCATTATAGTATTATTAATCATGATTAAGCAAGCAAGTAGTAACCATAAACATATTCATTAGCTTAACCCATCATCATCTGAAACGACCCGCGATTTTCTCGAAGGGAAAATCCACAGAGTACATCATTTACAGTTGATACCACAGTTCATACATCGTAAAAAGGTACAAGTTACAAGGTTTACAGCACTTGGAGACACACCTAGGTACAACGCATCCTAGCGATATACACAAGAAGGTCTTCATCAGAGTAGGCGTAGCGCCATAGCGGGTGAAGGCTCCTCCTTCACGAACAATCATCAGAGTCGGGGTAGAGTATCAGCGGGCGTAGACTTGATCTCCTTAACCAAACTTGAGTGTAGGAACGAGACCACCTAATCCTTCTAGCTCCATTATCGTCGTAGTCCTCCCGGGTACCAAACCGCTCAACTCTATCAAGACGATTTGTACTCGGCCACTAGCTCCCACCCTATGCTTTGCTTTGCTATGTGGTAAGTGGAATGCAAGGGTAGAGGAAAAAGGCCTATATTTGGCTGTAGTTTTCCTATGCAAATTCATAATAAAAAAAGTAATATAGTTCATCAAGTTTTAACCCATCTCATCCACACATCCATTCATCCCATCCACATCCACATCCACGCATCTCACCACACTCTCACTCTCTAGTCGGCAAGGAAGACTCCCGCTCCTCCTTGCCTCAACGGCCTAAGCCGGAATCCAAACACATCCGGGGAGAGAAGAGAAAGGACTCCACTCACTAATCATGAGGGGTGGAAACATAGGAATGTCCATGACCGTGGACACGGCTATACGTATAGATCGATCAACTCTCGCAGAGTGTGTACACTGGAACCACAAGATCACCATCATCGACGATGCCTCGTCTAGGCCGATACCAAGCTACCGCCTAAGCGGCCCAATGCCACCCTACCACTCAGCTCAGGGGGCACCCCGGAGATCCACCCTAAGACGCCGAGACGTGTGGAGACGTGGTACCGGATCCCTAAGGGTTCCACGTTGTCTCGGGAGGGTGTGGGTCTCGGCACCCGTACCTCCCTACACTATCACCTATCAACCTAGTAGTAATGGCGGGGGGGGCCAGCTAGCCGTCAAGTCGTTTTTCCGCCCATCGAGGAACGAGTGGTGTGTATGCGAAGGGGTCCTATGAACCGGTTCTCAAGACATACCAGTCCTTAGGGGTGACTAGGCAGGACATCTTCACCTTGGGGCCCGATGCCCCGTGCCTCGGCGGCACCTCTGTTTCGAGGATTCGTCCCACAAAGACACTCCTCCTCGGAACCTTCTCACATCACATGTACCCTCCACGGTGTACTCTCTCACATAGGGAGTGCCCAGATCACACTCCCCGGCAAGACTCGCCCCCCGACTCGTCGTAGATCTGCTGTCGGTCGACACAACCCTCACCACACACCCAAGACACACGCCAAGATCTCTCCCATGTTATCCCCGGTTATCCGGTTTACGGCACCACATGCCTTAGCCACACACAAACATGTATGAGTAAAAGAGTAAGTGTGTAGCGAGTATCATGAAGTAGGCGAGCATCTATCCTAGCAAATGGGTGTGTGCGGGAGAAAGGGTTGCGTCAAGGTAATGGCTTATCAAGCAATCTACCATGCATCCTATCACAGTTCATTTGCATAAAGTAAAAGCGCTAGCGACTACATATTGCATGTCTAATAGGATTCTACGAGGTTGGGTGGGACGTGGCACTGTTCTGGCAATCCATAGTCATCCATATCCCGCTGCCCTTCGTGCCTCCTCCCTCCAGCGGATCTCTGATCCGTCCATCATCATCGCGATGCAACTACCTCGGTATAGCGACAAACAAGGCAAAAGAGCAATCAATCCCCAACCAAAGTACAGTACTCCCCAAAAAGGCAACAAGATACAGAAGGAACTAGATAACTCCGAATAAACATCGAAAAGACTTAGCCCTCGCGGAGAGTGTCCGATCCTCGGGCTCAAATAAATAGAAGTGGTTGTTCGCTAAGCACAAGCCGGATCACGACCATGGTATAGCCAAGTACTTCCCCGGGTCGATCATGTCGACTCGAACGGCTTTTAAAAGAAGAGGTCTTGATCCTAACTTAACTTAACCAAATGCCACGGTTGTGACCTTCCGATCCCGGACGTCATGGAAATTAGCGGGGGACAGGAGGGTCAAGCGGGAGAGAGGAAGGGAATTAGGAATAGCAGGTTTGGCCCTTGCGGCCTTTAACCCACAAGTCACAACTACTATTACGGAATTCGAGTAAGAATGATTAACATGAAATAGAGGAATTATGACTTGATTCTGAGGCTCTTTAGCTTACCTGTCATGGTAGCTGACGGTAGCAAAAGAGATTGGAACACGAACAACAGAGGAGCGGCTACAGGTCCTCTCGACCCGCACGACACAACCACGTCGGGAGCCTAGAAGAGAGTAGCACAACCGGGGAAGAGAAGAGAGTTAGCTGGGCATGTCCATGCCGCGGCCTCAGTCACATCCTCAGTGAGGATGGTTTTCCAACGGTCGATCGGGTCGACTCACACGGTCCGAGAACGAGACATAGACCATAGCTTTGCTAACTGGAAGAGATAGTTCGGTCTTTGATCCAATCGTCATGGCTAATACGGGATCGAATAGAACGGGCTAGCGGAGAAAAATAGAATATAGAAAAGAGAGGGAGCGGTGGTCTACCCCTTCCAATGCACATGCCATGGCAAAAAGCGAGGCATCGGAGAGTAGCGATGCACGAGATCACAAGTGCCTAAACCACTTGTACGGTACCTCGACCTGTGTGCACTATATGCACTAAGGCATTCTCCAGGGTCTCAACGGTGCGGTTGTCACCGTGGAGAGCCCAAGGAATGCTATGATCTCAATAGGTACAAACATACTAGGGCTCAAGAAACGAAAGAACCAAGGAGGGAAAATAAGGTCCACCTCCTTTGATCCACTCGCCATTGCGATCGACGAGGATCAATGGAATGGAACCAGTGGCAAATAAAGAACACTAACAACCCAGATAAGCGAGAAAAGGACTCTGGTTCCACGGCACTTCGGTCCACGTGACATGGCGACAATCGCGATCGAAGGTGGTGGAACGAGAGATTCGATCCGCGCCCCTACTGGATTAGCGAGAATCGGTGAGCAAAAAAGAGTAGAATGGTCCGTGCCCTTCTCGACCTACCCGTCATGGCAAAGGACGGTGGTCGGAAGAAAAAGAGACGAAGGTCTCGCGTGGTCCCGCGATCCACACCGACTCGAGAGGGCGCCACGACCTCCGTGCAACTAAAAACGGCACAATGTGATCCCTTGGGCTCTTAGCGATGCGATTGTCACCGCCGAACTTGAGGGATCACTACGGTCTATGTGGCACACGCATACGAGCTAGATAGGAAGAAGCAAAAGGGAGAAAGGAAAAAGGGGTAGAGCTCGACGGTCATGGCGAGGCAACTCGCGGCCACGAGCTTCACCTAACGAGTTGGCTTTTATCGTTCCACGAAAAGTCGCCTCCTAATTCGGCTCCCCACTAGACTAGGTCATCACAGGGTTCAAGTCCATGATGACTACGCCCTAGGGTCGAATAGGGTCTAACGACGCCACGCCGATGAAGCTAACTAAGATACAGAGAGAGGAGGGATCGCGGTTCGGCGTTACGACCATTGCGGGATCGCACGTTCGACACGCCACTCTCAGTAGGCCAAGGCGCGGTCCACGATAAAATCTCGCACACACAAGCCAACATAAGATGATGACCAAACAGTAATAGCACATATCCATAGCATGAGACAAACCGCGCGAAGGCACGGTATGCATAGATAAATAGCAAGGGCGGAAAAGAATTAAAAAAGGGGGGCTTTGCCGACGCCAAGGATGATGTCGGGCGAAGGTTCTAAAAGCTCGACCTTATCGATGGAGTGGCGAGGCCGGCAGTGGAGCATCGCTGGAGGTGGTAGGAGGCTGGTGGCCAGCAGCGGCTCACTGTAGCCACGTCTGGCCAGCTCTGGCCAGCTCTGGCCGGCTGTGGCTTGCTGCTGGCCAACAGCGGCTGGCCGTGGTTGGCTGCGCCTGGCCGCAGCCTGGCCAGTGGTGGCTGCGACTGGCCAGAGAAGGCCGGGCTTGGCCGGGACGAGCAACAAGACGGTGGAGGGTGGCCAGCTTCCTGGCGGCGGAGGTGAAGAACAGCGGCACTAAGGGCGGGTCTCGCCCAAACGCCGACGGGAAGAGAGAAAGGTGGGGTCTTGGGCCATGGTAGCTCACCGGGCGGCCGTCTTTGTGGTGGCATGACGGCAAGGAACAGCCGGGCAGCCACCCTAGGCCTGCCCTAGCCGGGCAGAGGCCATCCTGGGGCCGCCGCCGCCGGTGGCATTCGCTGCCATGGCCAATCGCGACGGGCCGCACCAACGGATGTGGTGTGGGTGGCGAGGAAACGTGTCGGGCGAGGGCCGTGGAGCGGCTGGAGCGTAGCTGGATGGCGGCCGGGGCGGCCGTGCTCGACGTCGAGGCGCCCTGGTGGCGAGCCGTGGGGTGGCCGCGGCTTGGTGACGAGGTCGCGCAGGGCAGGAGGAAACGAAGCGCCGCCGCCGCGGGGCCTCGGCCGGGCGTGCGGTCGACCGCTTGAGGCGGCGGGCGCGCGACGTCGTGGCGCGGGCACGACGGCCGGTGGCATGGGTGACGCACGGGTGGCCCGACGAAGGGCGGCTTCGGACGGCGCCACTGGCAGCAGCAGCCGGCGGGGAGGAACGCCGGAGCGGCCCTCCAAACGCCGGGCGCGGGCCGCGGGTTATCGTCGCCGGACGGCAGCCTTGGTTGTAACCGATGCGCAAAGAAAGCACAAGTGCGCTAAGGCCGGCGTCGCGGCGTGGCGGTGGACAGGCAACTCGGTTCGCCACGTCCCGGCCAGTGCCAGCCGGATGGCGTAGCGTGGCCGGCGCGGCTGCCGCCAATCCGTTCGCAGAAGCGCCGCCGTCGCTCGGCGCCGGGCGCTGCCTTGGCCAAGCTCGGGGTCGGCGAAGCGAGGTAGCAGCCGCTACCGCAGGCACGGCGTGACGATGGAAAGCAGGAACTCCAGCCATGGGCGTGGCGCTTGAGCGGCGGGCGGGAGGAAGGAGAGGATAGTGGTGTGGCGGCCGGAGGAGGAAGAAAGGAGGGAGTGGCGGGCCGGCGCGGAGAAGAGCAGGGAGGGAGAGGAAGAAGATGATGTTGCGGCGGCGGCCGGGCCTTTTTATAGGGCTCGGCGGTTAGGGTTTCGAGGCGCCTGACGGCCGGATGCCTCGCGTCCGTACCCCCGACGACGCGTGGCGTGAATCAAGGGCGAAGCAGGGGGCGCGGGGCGGAGCGGCGCGGCACTTTCTAGCCGGGCGGCAGCTGGGCTTGGGAGGGAGCAGCGCGGCCCGCCTTAGGGTTTGGCTGGGGCCGCGGGCGGGCGGGCCCGAGGTGGGCCGCGCGAGGGATGGGCCTTGCGGCCAATCAAGGCCCATGGCCCATGGCTAAAGGCATGGGCCATGGCCCGCGGCTGGGGAGTGGTGCCGCTGTTGGTGCTTGGGTAATGGACAGGGAGAGGGGGAAGGCAAAGGGAGTGGGCCGGTCTAGGCCTGGGAAGGAAAGGAGTGAGGAGTTTTGGCCCAAGGTAAAGGAAAGGAGGAGAGAAAGGTTTCCTGATTCCTCTAAAGGTTTTGAGATGGATTTAGAAAGGGTTTAAAATGATTCTAGGGGGGTGGATTTGAAATGAAAACCAGAGGGTAATCTGAGAAAGATCAAAAGATCATGAGAGGAATTTAAAAGGGAGGAGGAGGAGTTTGTCTCTTTTCGGTTACTCGGATTTGAGACGGATTAAGAAGAGGGATTTTTCAGGAAATTTTGCTATGGACTTGTGCACTCTAAACATCAAATAAACACAAACCCAAAATCATCACAAGAACCGAGACACACTCCTACAAATCATATCTATATGAAAGCGATGATTTGCTAACTAAATCCTCCCGCTTGACCTAGTCGGTCCTAACAACTACATGCTCCACACATTGCGGAAAAATTTTAAAAAGTTCAAATTTTTGGTGTTCTGAAAACATGGGATGTTACAGACTACCCCCCTTACCAGAATCTCGTCCCCGAGATTCAAGTGTTGTCTAGGGTTTGTTGGCTCTTACCGGATGTCTTATTTGCATCAATGCACCAAGATTTTTCAATCAAGTTGATAGAAATTGGAACTTCTTTTCAAAGGGTAAGCAATGGGTTTTCAAGTAAAACAATGACTATTTGAAATCGCCTTTATTTGAAAACCAAAACCTTTTTAAAGAAAAAATTACTTTTGAATCTAAAAATCTTTTATCATTTTGCCAAGACTTTTCAAAAATAGGGTCTGCTCCTGGCAAAATCCTTGGATGTTGAAATCTCTTTCCAAAACAAGATGGAGCATTAGGAAGGGAATTTGTAAAATCTAAAATGACTTGAAAACAAATTAAGTTTGTGAGGACAAAACTTCTTTCAAAGGGTTTTATTTTCATAATCGATTTTCGAAAAAGGAGGGGAAGTACGAGATTCGGATGGCATGCAGTACCGATTAAGGCGGTCGCGATCCCTTTCCTTGATACCAGCATACGCCTGGCAACAAACCATGTGGAGGCCTCACACATGGGGCCCCAAGTTTCGTAGCAGCACCGTAGCTCAAGATCGTGACTCATCCCCAAATAAGTTACCAATAATGCCCCATATCCCGAACTGGAGGGAGAGGAAGGGGTTTTAGAGGGGAGAAAAAGCCTTTTGCATACCATTTTGAAATCATTTTTCTGAAGCAGAGGTTTTCTAATCTATTTGTCTTGCAAACTTTTGAGAGGAAGAAGGTTGCAACTCTTGGCTTGAAAATAACACAACTGGTTTGAAATTGATTGCAACCCATTTTGATTTAAAGTTTAAATCAAAATATCCCATTTTAACAATGCTAGAGCAAACCCTAAAAAAGATTTTGAAAAGCTTTGAAAAAGTTTTCAATTGTAAAGCAAATAAGAATTTAAGGTAAATCCTTGCTTTTTCCCAAACCTTTTCCGAAAAGTGGTGGGTTTAGGACCCAAAATCGTCTTGGAAACTTGCATACCGGCTTTTCTAAAAATAAAACTAGTTTTGAAATTCACCAAGTACGCGAGGTTCAAGACAATTTTTAAGAGAAAGTTTTGTGAATGCCAGAGATTTACCAAAGGTTTTGAAAGTGGGTAGTTTTGAAACTTCGTTTGAATAAGGCCAGTAGTTGCGTGAAAACACTTTGAAATCTAGTTTTTGAAGCGAGATACACACTTGCAAAATGGGTTGAAATCAAAGGTTTTGGAAAACAGGTTGAAATCAAAGGTTTTGGAAACTCAAATCTCTCGGAAATTCTTGTTTTCGTAAAACACTTTCTAAAGGAGTACGAGCCAAAAGATTTTTGGGAGCTTTATTTATTTTTGAAACATGTCGTGGCTTCCCTTTTTGATGATTTTGAAATCAGTTTGAGATCATTTTTTTTCAAGTCGGAAGGTAAAACTTTCATAAATAAACTCGGTTTTTGAGAAAACACTTTGAAATCGGTTTTGGAAAACACATTTTGATTCACAAAAGCAACTTTTGAGAATTTTAACAACAAAATCTTTTGAGACGAAATTTTGTTTTATAGAACAAGTTTGTAAAACATATTTGAAAAGAGGGATGCTTGCTTTTGAAAAGAAGAACTCGGCTCACAAGGTGAAATCAAGCCCTTTTTAAAACAAAATTGAGCCAAAAGACCTTTGATTTGAAAACATTTTGTTGATTGGAAACAAAATTTTGCTTTTGTAAAATGAATTTGGGGCACATTTTAAAAGGAACAGATTTTCAAACTGTTTGAAAGTGACTTTTGAAATCAAATCGGGTTTCGAAGCAGAAGTTAAAACCATTTTCTTCTAAGAGGAGGGATCTTTCTAGAAACCTTTGAAACTTTTTCATTTTGAAATAAAGAAAAATTTGTTTCATTTGAAAAGGATGTTTCGAGGTAAGGAGGCAATTTTGACAACAAGTTTGGTTTGAAAGATTGGAGAACAGTTTTAAAGAAAGATTTGGCAAAACTTAACGCATTGACTTTCTTTTTGTGGCCCCGATTAGCGGGTTCACCTATCTAGTCATAGGTTGGCCTTGGTTAGCTAGCTACGTTACCAGACTTCCGGAGTCACATATAGAAAAATTAAGCTATATAGCCTACACTCAGATAATTAAGAAGCACCAAAAGTCATAATAATCAAGATCCAAGCAATCAGGCAGCATACAACTCCTATGTGCATAGTGTTGACTCGGGGCGACTCCTAAGCCTTTAAAGTCTCACACATCTACCGATCTAGCGTGGGCAGAAGTGGGGAGTGATTTCTAAAGGTCATTTTCTCATATTTGGGCGGTCAGACAGCAACAGAACCCAAGGCAGAGGGAGGAACAATTGTCTTCACTTCTAGCACCTATAACAAACAGGATTTTTAGCTTCTATACTAGTTTTTAGTTCTAAGGTCTCGTCCTACAGTCAAGTATGGCTCTGATACCAACTGAAACGACCCGCGATTTCCTCGAAGGGAAAATCCACAGAGTACATCATTTACAGTTGATACCATAGTTCATACATCGTAAAAAGGTACAAGTTACAAGGTTTACAAAGACTTGAGACACACCTAGGTACAACGCATCCTAGCGATATACACAAGAAGGTCTTCATCGAGTAGGCGTAGCGCCATAGCGGGTGAAGGCTCCTCCTTCACGAACGATCATCGAGTCGGGGTAGAGTATCACGGGCGTAGACTTGATCTCCTTAACCAAACTTGAGTGTAGGAACGAGACCACCTAATCCTTCCAGCTCCATTATCGTCGTAGTCCTCCTCGGGTACCAAACCACGCTCAACTCTATCAAGACGATTTGTACCGGCCACTAGCTCCCACCCTATGCTTTGCTTTTGCTATGTGGTAAGTGGAATGCAAGGGTAGAGGAAAAAGGCCTATATTTGGCTGTAGTTTTCCTATGCAAATTCATAATATAAAAGTAATATAGTTCATCAAGTTTTAACCCATCTCATCCACACATCCATTCATCCCATCCACATCCACATCCACGCATCTCACCACACTCTCACTCTCTAGTCGGCAAGGAAGACTCCCGCTCCTCCTTGCCTCAACGGCCTAAGCCGGAATCCAAACACATCCAGGGGAGAGAAGAGAAAGGACTCCACTCACTAATCATGAGGGGGTGGAAACATAGGAATGTCCATGACCGTGGACACGGCTATACGTATAGATCGATCAACTCTGCAGAGTGTGTACACTGGAACCACAAGATCACCATCATCGACGATGCCTCGCCTAGGCCGATACCAAGCTACCGCCTAACCGGCCCAATGCCACCCTACCACTCAGCCTGGGCACCCCAGGAGATCCACCAAGACGCCGAGACTGTGGAGACGTGGTACCGGATCCCTAAGGGTTCCACGTTGTCTCAGGAGGGTGTGGGTCTCAAAGACCCGCACCTCCCTACACTATCACCTATCAACCTAGTAGTAATGGCGGGGGGCCGCCTAGCCGTCAAGTCGACCCCCGCCCATCAGAACGAGTGGTGTGTACGAAAGGGTCCTATGAACCGGTTCTCAAGACATACCAGTCCTTAGGGGTGACTAGACAGACATCTTCACCTTGGGGCCCGATGCCCCCGCCTCGACGCGGCACCTCCCTGCTCCGAGGATTCGTCCCACAAAGACACTCCTCCTCGGAACCTTCTCACATCACATGTACCCTCCACAGGTACTCTCTCACATAGGGAGTGCCCAGATCACACTCCCCCGGCAAGACTCGTCCCCCGACTCGTCAGTAGATCCCCTGCCCGGTCGACACAACCCTCACCACACACCCAAGACACACGCCAAGATCTCTCCCATGTTATCCCCAAGTTATCCGGCTTTACGGCACCACATGCCTTAGCCACACACAAACATGTATGAGTAAAGAGTAAGTGTGTAGCGAGTATCATGAAGTAGGCGAGCATCTATCCTAGCAAATGGGTGTGTGGGAGAAAGGTTGCGTCAAGGTAATGGCTTATCAAGCAATCTACCATGCATCCTATCACAGTTCATTTGCATAAAGTAAAGCGCTAGCAGCTACATATTGCATGTCTAATAGGATTCTACGAGGTTGGGTGGGACGTGGCACCTGTTTACGGCAATCCATAGTCATCCATATCCAGCTGCCCTTCGTGCCTCCTCCCTCCAGCGGATCTCTGATCCGTCCATCATCATCGCGATGCAACTACCTCGGTATAGCGACAAACAAGGCAAAAGAGCAATCAATCCCCAACCAAAGTACAGTACTCCCCAAAAAGGCAACAAGATACAGAAGGAACTAGATAACTCCGAATAAACACTGAAAAGACTTAGCCCTCGCGGAGAGTGTCCGATCCTCGGGCTCAAATAAATAGAAGTGGTTGTCTGCTAAGCACAAGCCCGGATCACGACCATGGTATAGCCAGTACTTCCTGGGTCGATCATGTCGACCTGAACGGCTTTAAAAGAAGAGGTCTTGATCCTAACTTAACTTAACCAAATGCCACGGTTGTGACCTTCCGATCCGGACGTCATGGAAATTGGCGGGGACCGGAGGGTCACAAGCAGGAGAGAGGAAGGGAATTAGGAATAGCAGGTTTGGCCCTTGCGGCCTTTAACCCACAAGTCACAACTACTATTACGGAATTCGAGTAAGAATGATTAACACGAAATAGAGGAATTGTGACTTGATTCTGAGGCTCTTTAGCTTACCTGTCATGGTAGCTGACGGTAGCAAAAGAGATTGGAACACGAACAACAGAGGAGCGGCTACAGGTCCTCTCGACCAAGACGACACAACCACGTCGGGAGCCTAGAAGAGAGTAGCACAACCGGGAAGAGAAGAGAGTTAGCGGGCATGTCCATGCCGCGGCCTCGCCACATCCTCAGTGAGGATGGTTTTCCAACGGTCGATCGGGTCGACTCACACGGTCCGAGAACGAGACATAGACCATAGCTTTGCTAACTGGAAGAGATAGTTCGGTCTTTGATCCAATCGTCATGGCTAATACGGGATCGAATAGAACGGGCTAGCGGAGAAAAATAGAATATAGAAAAGAGAGGGAGCGGTGGTCTACCCCTTCCAATGCACATGCCATGGCAAAAAGCGAGGCATCGGAGAGTAGCGATGCACAAGAGATCACAAGTGCCTAAACCACTTGTACGGTACCTCGACCCAGGTGCACTATATGCACTAAGGCATTCTCCAGGGTCTCAACGGTGCGGTTGTCACTGTGAGAGCCCAAGGAATGCTATGATCTCAATAGGTACAAACATACTAGGGCTCAAGCACGAAAGAACCAAGGAGGGAAAATAAGGTCCACCTCCTTTGATCCACTCGCCATTGCGATCGACGAGGATCAATGGAATGGAACCAGTGGCAAATAAAGAACACTAACAACCCAGATAAGCGAGAAAAGGACTCTGGTTCCACGGCACTTCGGTCCACGTGACATGGCGACAATCACTGATCGAAGGTGGTGGAACGAGAGATTCGATCCGCGCCCTACTGGATTAGCGAGAATCGAAGTGAGCAAAAGAGTAGAATGGTCCCGTGCCCTTCTCGACCTACCCGTCATGGCAAAGGACGGTGGTCGGAAGAAAAGAGACGAAGGTCTCGCGTGGTCCCGCGATCCACACCGACTCGTAGGGCGCCACGACCTCCGTGCAACTAAAACGGCACAATGTGATCCCTTGGGCTCTTAGCGATGCGATTGTCACCGCTGCCGAACTTGAGGGATCACTACGGTCTATGTGGCACAAGCATACGAGCTAGATAGGAAGAAGCAAAAGGGAGAAAGGAAAAGAGGTAGAGCTCGACGGTCATGGCGAGGCAACTCGCGCCCACGAGCTTCACCTAACGAAGTTGGCTTTTATCGTTCCACGAAAGTCGCCTCCTAATTCGGCTCCCACTAGACTAGGTCATCACGGGGTTCAAGTCCATGATGACTACGCCCTAGGGTCGAATAGGGTCTAACGACGCCACGCCGATGAAGCTAACTAAGATACAGAGAGAGGGAGGGATCGTGTTCGGCGTTACGACCATTGCGGGATCGCACGTTCGGACACGCCACTCTCTCACCGGCCAAGGCGGTCCACGTATAAAATCTCGGACACACAAGCCAACATAAGATGATGACCAAACGTAATAGCACATATCCATAGCATGAGACAAAACGGGCGCCGAAGGCACGGTACAGGCATAGATAAATAGCAAGGGCGGAAAAGAATTAAAAGCAGGGGCTTTGCCGACGTCAAGGATGATGTCGGCGAAGGTTCTAAAAGCTCGACCTTATCGATGGAGTGGCGAGGCCGGCAGTGGAGCATCGCTGGAGGTGGTAGGAGGCTGGTGGCCAGCAGCGGCTCACTGTAGCCACGTCTGGCCAGCTCTGGCCAGCTCTGGCCGGCTGTGGCTTGCTGCTGGCCAACAGCGGCTGGCCGTGGCTGGCTGCGCCTGGCCGCAGCCTGGCCAGTGGTGGCTGCGACTGGCCAGAGAAGGCCGGGCTTGGCCGGGACGAGCAACAAGACGGTGGAGGGTGGCCGCCTTCCCCCGCGGAGGTGAAGAAGAATGGGCTGGCACGAAGGCCGGCCTCGCCCAAACGTCGACGGGAAGAGAGAAAGGTGGGGTCTTGGGCCATGGTAGCTCACCGGCGGCTGTCTTTGTGGTGGCATGACGGCAAGGAACAGCGGCAGCCACCCTAGGCCTCGCCCTAGCCGGGAGAGGCATATCCCGCTGCTCGTTGGGTTGGCAAATAAGGTCACAATGAGTGGCCGCAGCCAGCCGCTGGTGGTTGTGGGTGGCCGTAAACGCCCGTGCAGTGGCCGAGCTGGGAGCGAGCCGGATGCGGCCGGGGCGCCGAGCCGACGCCGAGGCGCCCGGGTGGCGGAGTGGGCGGCCGCGCTTTGGTGACGAGGTCGCAAAGGGAACACGACGCCGCTGCCGCGGGCCTGCGGCCGCGACGCGGTCGCGGCTTGAGGCGGCTACGGTGGCGCGGGACGCGGCGGGCGGGCACACGGCGGCGGCATGGGTGACTGCACGCGAGCCCACGGGGGGCGTTTCGGGCGGCGCCACTCAGCAGCAACCGGGCGTAGAGAACGCGCGACGTGACTCCAGCGGCGGGCGTGGTCAGCGTTATCGCTTACGGCTAGGGGCCTGGCGGGGCGCAGCTGATGCGCAGCGAGCACCTGAGCGCGCTGGGCCGGGCGCCGCGGCGGGCGGCGGCTGGACGCCAGCCGGCACCTTACGAAGCGCCAGTGCCAGCCGGATGGCGTGACGGGCTGGCGCGCGTCGCCGCGCGGGTCTCGAGCGGGCGCGCACGTCGTGCCACGCGGCGCGGCCGTGGCGCTGGCCGGGCTTCGGCGGGCGAGGTAGCAGCCGGCTACCGTGAGTACGGCGTGACGCGGTGGAGAGGTAGAGCCTGCCATGGCGTGGTGCAAGGCGGCGGGCGGGGTGAGGAAGGAGAGGATAGTGGTGTGGCGGCTCCGGAGGAGGAAGAAAGGAGGGAGTGGCGGCCGGCGCGGAGAAGAGCAGGGAGGGAGAGGAAGAAGATGATGCTGCGGGGCGGCGGTCTGGCCTTTATAGGGCTCGGGCGGTTAGGGGTTTCGAGGCGCCGACGGCCGGATGCTCGGCGTCTTTCCGCGACGACGCGTGGCGGAATCAAGGGGCGCGCAGGGGGCGCGGGGGCGGAGCGGCGCGGCACTCTGCCTCGGGCGGCAATGCTTGGGAGGGAGCAGCGTGCCCCGCCTTAGGGTTTGGTGGGGCTGCGGGCGGTGCGGGCCTCGAGGTGGGCCGCGAGGGATGGGCCTTGCGGCCAATCAAGGCCCATGGCCGGGGGGGGGGCGCGGGCCGCCCGGCTGGGAGTGGTGCCTTTGTTGGTGCTTGCGTGGGCCGGACAGGGGGAGAGGGGGAAGGCAAGGGAGTGGGCCGGTCTGGGCCTGGGAAGGAAAGGAGTGAGGAGTTTTGGCCCAAGGTAAAGGAAAGGAGGAGAGAAAGGTTTCCTGATTCCTCTAAAGGTTTTGAGATGGATTTAGAAAGGGTTTAAAATGATTCTAGGGGGGTGGATTTGAAATGAAAACCAGAGGGTAATCTGAGAAAGATCAAAAGATCATGAGAGGAATTTAAAAGGGGGAGGAGGAGGAGTTTGTCTCTTTTCGGTTACTCGGATTTGAGACGGATTAAGAAGAGGGATTTTTCAGAAATTTTGCTATGGACTTGTGCACTCTAAACATCAAATAAACACAAACCCAAAATCATCACAAGAACCGAGACACACTCCCTACAAGTCATATCTATATGAAAGCGATGATTTGCTAACTAAATCCTCCTGCGTTTGACCTAGTCGGTCCTAACAACTACATGCTCCACACATTGGGAAAAAATTTTAAAAAGTTCAAATTTTTGGTGTTCTGAAAAACATGGGATGTTACGGACTACCCCCTTTACCAGAATCTCGTCCCCCGAGATTCAAGTGTTGTCTAGGGTTTGTTGGCTCTTTACCGGATGTCTTATTTGCATCAATGCACCAAGATTTTTCAATCAAGTTGATAGAAATTGGAACTTCTTTTCAAAGGGTAAGCAATGGGTTTTCAAGTAAAACAATGACTATTTGAAATCGCCTTTATTTGAAAACCAAAACCTTTTTAAAAAAAATTACTTTTTGAATCTAAAAATCTTTTATCATTTTGCCAAGACTTTTCAAAAATAGGGTCTCGCCCCTGGCAAAATCCTTGGATGTTGAAATCTCTTTCCAAAAACAAGATGGAGCATTAGGAAGGGAATTTGTAAAATCTAAAATGACTTGAAAACAAATTAAGTTTGTGAGGACAAAACTTCTTTCAAAGGGTTTTATTTTCATAATCGATTTCGAAAAAAGGAGGGGAAGTACGAGATTCGGATGGCATGCAGTACCGATTAAGGCGGTCGCGATCCCTTTCCTTGATACCAAAAGATACGCCTGGCAACAAACCATGTGGAGGCCTCACACATGGGGCCCCAAGTTTAAGAGAAAAAGACCGTAGCTCAAGATCGTGACTCATCCCCAAATAAGTTACCAATAATGCCCCATATCCCGAACTGGAGGGAGAGGAAGGGGTTTTAGAGGGGAGAAAAGCCTTTTGCATACCATTTTGAAATCATTTTTCTCGAAGCAGAGGTTTTCTAATCTATTTGTCTTGCAAACTTTTGAGAGGAAGAAGGTTGCAACTCTTGGCTTGAAAATAACACAACCGGGTTTGAAATTGATTGCAACCCATTTTGATTTAAAGTTTAAATCAAAATATCCCATTTTAACAATGCTAGAGCAAACCCTAAAAAAGATTTTGAAAAGCTTTGAAAAAGTTTTCAATTGTAAAGCAAATAAGAATTTAAGGTAAATCCTTGCTTTTTCCCAAACCTTTTCCGAAAAGTGGTGGGTTTAGGACCCAAAATCGCCTTGGAAACTTGCATACCGGCTTTTCTAAAAATAAAACTAGTTTTGAAATTCACCAAGCACGCGAGGTTCAAGACAATTTTAAGAGAAAGTTTTGTGAATGCCGAGAGATTTACCAAAGGTTTTGAAAGTGGGTAGTTTTGAAACTTCGTTTGAATAAGGCCAGTAGTTGCGTGAAAACACTTTGAAATCTAGTTTTTGAAGCGAGATACACACTTGCAAAATGGGTTGAAATCAAAGGTTTTGGAAAACAAAGTTGAAATCAAAGGTTTTGGAAACTCAAATCTCTCGGAAATTTTGTTTTCGTAAAACACTTTCTAAAGGAGTACGAGCCAAAAGATTTTTGGGAGCTTTATTTATTTTTGAAACATGTCGTGGCTTCCTTTTTGATGATTTTGAAATCAGTTTGAGATCATTTTTTTTCAAGTCGAAGGTAAAACTTTCATAAATAAACTCGGTTTTTGAGAAAACACTTTGAAATCGGTTTTGAAAACACATTTTGATTCACAAAAGCAACTTTTGAGAATTTTAACAACAAAATCTTTTGAGACGAAATTTTGTTTTATAGAACCAGTTTGTAAAACATATTTGAAAAGAGGGATGCTTGCTTTTGAAAAGAAGAACTCGGCTCACAAGGTGAAATCAAGCCCTTTTAAAAACAAAATTGAGCCAAAAGACCTTTGATTTGAAAAAACATTTTGTTGATTGGAAACAAAATTTTGCTTTTGTAAAATGAATTTGGGGCACATTTTAAAAGGAACAGATTTTCAAACCTGTTTGAAAGTGACTTTTGAAATCAAATCGGGTTTCAAGGTAAGTTAAAACCATTTTCTTCTAAGAGGAGGGATCTTTCTAGAAACCTTTGAAACTTTTTCATTTTGAAATAAAGAAAAAATTTGTTTCATTTGAAAAGGATGTTTCATCAAAAATTACCAGGGCATAATTCCTTATAATTGATTTATTAAAAATCATACAAGAATCAGCCCGTAAATGAAATAAAATCATATTCCAATATTTTTGTATAGTAACTGCATGACATACATTTTTCCTAGAAACTAAATCACAATTAGAGTCTAACAAAACAAGAATCATATTTTTCAGAGCATTCTACAATTTATTATGCATTTACTCGGCCAAACCATTAAAGCATTTAAATAAATCTATATAGAAAAGTGTTACAAAAAATTGAATCTCATATTTTTCCTGAATAGATCTACTCAGTAGAAACCTAACAAAGCAAGTCTCATCAAATTTGGATCACACATGCTCAAGATATGGATTTAAAACCATTTAAATCAATTTTCGAAAAAACATTTTAAAACAAAAACCAAAACCCTAGCGCTGGGTGCACCCGGTCCAGTGCACCCGGACTCAATGACACGCGGGCCCGGTGGGTCAACTGGCCCCACCGGTCAGCCGGCCAGAGCAGTAGGCGGCGGTTGATCGCCTTCTAGCTCGTCGGCAGCGGCTTGCCGGGGCGAGGGTGGCACCGGGGCTGTTCAGCCGCGGGGAGGCGCGCACACCGTGACGGTGTCGTGGGTCCGTGGGTGGCCGGATCGGGCGGCGCTGGCGAGCGGCGGCGCGAGGCGGCTCGGCTTGGCGGTACGGCGGCCGCCTCCGGCGCCGGTGTGGGCTCCGGTGAGGCGCGTGGCCGCGCCGGCGGTGCAAGGCGAACCTATCCCTAGGGTTGGGGTGGTGGAATGGGTCGTGGAGCCGCCCCGGCCGCGGGGTGAAGGCGGCACGGCGGAGCAAGGAGCTCCGGCGAGCTCCCGGGTGCGGCGGTGGGAGCTCGATAGGGCTCAATTGAGCCACGAGGAAGCCCGGTCGCGGGGCTTAGGGTTTGCAATGCGCGCTGTTGTGCGAAAGTGCGGGGCGGTGTGGTGGCGGATCGCGCGAAGCGCCGACTTTCCGGCGTGCAAGAAATGCCGGTGCCAAGGACGACGGCCAAATTGGCCTCCTTACCGAGGTAGAAGAAGCGGTGGTGCTTGGCGGCCGCGGAGGGTGAAGGCGGCCTTGCGCTGCAGCGTGACGGTCTTGAGGAGCGTGCACGGTGGCGATGGAACGGCTGGGCTGGGGCCGGGCTCACCGCGGCAATGGCGCGGGTGGAGCTTGCCGCGGCGCCGCTGGCGAGCGAGAGCGAGAACGAGAGCGAGAGCGAGCTCGAAATGAGAGGCAGGCGCCCACCCGGGAGGGGTGGCCGGGTCGTCGCGCTGGCCCCGCCGCCGGCTCCCGCCGGCCCGCTGGGCGGTTCGCCCGGCGCGCATGGGCGCTGCGGGCGAAGCGCGCCCTGGCGCGGTCGGCCACGACCGGCCGGCGGCGGGCGCGGCGCGCGGAGGGCGGACGCGGGCCATGGGCCGCCGTGGGCCGCTTGCCCGTTTCGCATGTGTAAGGTTTTCTCCTTTTTTTTTGAAATTTGAATTCAAATTGAACCCGACCAAAATTCCACTTTTTGACCATTTTGCAAGCTTTTTTCATGAGATGGCCCAAAAATAAAAGTTGTAGATAATTAAAAACTGAACAACTTTCATTTAAGGGTCAAGCTCCAAATCAAAACAGATGTTGAATTACAAATTCATTTTGATTGGAGGGTATAAAAAGGGATTTTCCATCTAAATTTTTTTTTGCTCCAAAATGCTTCAAAACTTTTGCAATAAAATTTTGACAAATCATTTCAAAATGCTGGGCAATGGATCCAACCTTGATCAAGTCATTTGCAAGATAATTGATTAACTAAACAATTGATCAAGCAATTAATTAACCAAACAAATGCAACACATAAAATGATAAATGCATTTAGGGATTAAATGCTTGATGATGCTTATGCCATGCTAATGAATGATTAAGGTTAATTAATCAAAGCCTAATGCAATGCCTAACACTGAGGTGTTACACCCGCCACCGCCGAGGAGGAGAAAGAGACCGGGCCGGCCGCCGCTGGCTCGCCTGAGCCGGAGCCGCGAAAGGCTGGGCTGCCGGCCGCTGGGCGCACGGCGCGGCGCCGCTGACGGGCGCTGGCCGGGCGCAGCGCCCGCCGTAGCGCGCGCGCGCGCTGCCGCGGCCCGCGCCGCGCTGGCCGGTCGCGCGGGGAGCCGACCTCCTCCCCTCCGCGCGCAGGGAGGAGCCTCGGCCTCTCGCCGAGCCGAGAGGGAGAGCCCGCAGCGGAGGCCTGCCGCGCCGAGGAGATGGAGGAGGAGGGGAGCAGGAGGCCGCGAGCGCTGTCGGCGGCCCGCGTGCTCGCCGCCGGGCCGCCGCGACGATGACGCACGCGGCGCCATGGCCACCATGGCCACCGTGGCGGGGTGGGTCGGGCGGTGGGCGGGAGGCGGTGCCGCCGGGGCCGGTGCTCGGCGTGGAAGCGGTGGCCGCGGGGGGCTAGGATGCGGTGGTCGCGATGGCCTACTGGCCGCCGGTGCTCCCTTCCAAGCCTGCCGACAGAGAGAGAAAGGGAGGGAGAGTTTTATTATTAAACTAAACTGACAAGTGGGCCCATAGCAGGTAGAGGATCTTTGTAGAGTACTTAATGAGTGCGGGAGAAAATAGTATAGAGGATAGAAAATCGATAACCAGGATGGAATATTCCTTTTGGAGGACCAATTTAGAGTACGAAGAGTGCGGATAGCCTAATGCTCCACGCAGCTTCTCCAGTCCAAAGACAGAGTGGCAGCAGTAGCTATGCAGTCCAAATGAAGTGTCCACGCCGAAGTTTCTGTATACTAGTACGTACTACAGCTGGCCGACCTCATTTTCCCTTTTTTCTTAAAAAAAGAATGGTAGCAGCAAACAGCGGCGCTGCCTCTGCTCTGAACCAGAGCAGCTGCTCCCTATCATCCATCCATTAGTACTAGTACACATGAGCAGCAGCAAAGAAAAAAAAGAAAGAAAGAAAAAAAAGAATGAAAGAGTAGAGCAGCATTTCTTTGCTATCTGGGTACTAGTCCAAATGAAGTGTCCACGTCGAGCTTCCTGTGGCATGAGACGCAACTGCAGCCGACGGAGACGTAACTGCAGGTGAAGGGACAGGCTACCCCATCAAATCACCTAGCCCTTAATCACTCTCTCCATCCTAAAATATCTATCATTTTTATTTCCGTGCTATAAATTTAACTTAATTTATAGAAAATATATACAACAATTATATATCTCCAAATAACTTTATTAAAAAACTAGATTCAAGGATCTTTCTAATAATACTAATATATACCATAAATATTAATATTTTTTAATATAAATTTAGATAAAGTTGTTTCTCGAAAAATAAAAATGACAATCTCTTTTGGACGAAGGGGAGTATGTATATTCATCTCCAAATAAATTTTTTTTTGTGCCAGGCATCACTCGGGTGCCGCGTGCACCTGCAACATCCGAGCGGTAGATTAACACTCCCTAAAATTTGTCGGTGAAAAGGAGTTAAGAGTTTTTGGTCTTTGTGAAAATTTCTTATGCGCCCTTAAAATGATAAAAATTTGGGTGCACAAATCGAGGAAGAGATTAATTTTGAGTTAAGTCTTCTCATTTAAATGCCTAGCCATTTATTCTGCTTTGTACACAACGCTAAACTGCTCTAGCCCCTCCCTGCATGGCTGAATGCAAAGCTACTTTTACTTTTAGGGTTAGCATTTATATCTCCAAACAAATTTATTATAAAAAATATATTTTATAATTAAACTAATAAATTTTTTTTTGTCATAACTATTAGAACTTTTTATATAATTTATTTTATAAGAGAAAATGTTGTTAAGTCCACGGATAAGCTTAGACCGAAACAAATAAAATGCGTGTGGCGGCGTGCCCGTGGCCCGTGCCTCTCCTCTCTCTCGGGGGCGTGTACCAGTAGAGGGAATTCACATGCACCGGGCGCCGTGGCCATGCCTCTCGCTTTCTCTTCCTTGGGCCGGCAAAGCAGCTAGGAATCCATTTCACCGATCTACTATAGCACACATGTCACCATCACCATGCGTCTCTGCTCTCACTCTCTTGGGGCTGCGGCAAAGCAGCAGAAGCACACAGGTCATCATGCACTGCAGCTCGGCGCCGCAAATTGTGGCGTCGAGGTCTGCGCCGTAAACTATGGCGCCGAGCTGCCACGTCAGCACCACATCATCGCCATATCATCATCTGGTTTCAAGGCTCGGCGCCATGAACTATGGCGCCGAGACGTTTTACCTCGGTGTTGTACGTCACGGCGCCGAGTTTAGGGTCCAAAAACGGAATTAAGTTTTTTAGGGGTCCAAATGTAAATTTAGTTCCAAAAAAGGGCTAAATTGTAAAAAATAAGGACGAACTCAAACGAGCCGGCCCAGTCAGCAGGCTCACCGGCCCGTGCCACGAATAAAAAGACGGGCAATCAATAGCGCGCGTCTTTCTCGAAGCCCAACGAGCTTAAAAAAAGGTCAGCGTGTGAGCTGCAAAACTCGCCTTTTCGACTGCGCGCGCCTGCACCGTTGCTCCCTCCCTCCTCTGACAGGGTGGGACCCGGAGCTCCCTCGGCCGTGGCTTTCGCCGGCTCGGTGCTCGTCCCGGTTTCAAAATTTGAACCGCGCTCCCCCGGGACTCGTAACCGAAACACGCACAACGGCCAAGGCACGCCGCCAAGCCTCACGTTCCCCACGACCTCCCCATTTGCGCATTTGGCCGTTTCGCCTCGTCGTCGTGGGAGCAGTGCACGCTCTTCTCTTCAGGAGGAGAGAGAGAGAGAGAGAGAGAGGAGGAGAAAAATTTGGGGTTTTCGCGTTGCGGCGTGGATGGGGGCGTCGGGCAAGTGGATCCGGACGCTGGTGGGGATCCGGCCGGCAGCAGAGAGGGAGGGGCCCGGCGCCGCGGGGAAGGGGCGGAAGTGGAGCCGGCTGTGGCGGAGCTCGTCCTCGCAGCGGGGGGAGCAGCGCGCCGGCGTCGGAGGCGCCGTCCGAGGCGTCGTCCACTGCCGACGCGCTCAGCAGCTCCGTCGTCGCGGCCGTCGTGCGCGCGCAGCCCAGGGACTTCCGCGTCATCAGGCAGGAGTGGGCTGCCGTCCGCATCCAGTCCGCCTTCCGCGCATTCCTGGTAGGCTTACCTGCCGCCGCCGCCGTGCGCGTCGCTCGGTTTCCTGGTATAAAATGCTCGTCCTTTTTTTTTTTTGTCCCGTCCCCTCACTGTTTCTTGTCGGTGGATGCGTGAAGGCTCGGAGGGCGTTGAGGGCACTGCGGGGCATCGTGCGGCTGCAGGCGCTGGTGCGCGGCCGCCGCGTGCGCAAGCAGCTTGCCGTCACGCTCAAGTGCATGAACGCGCTCGTCAGGGTTCAGGAGCGCGCGCGGGACCGCCGCTTCCGGATTTTCCGCCGACGGCCGTCACTCGCAGGACGTCGTCGACGACCGAGGCGGTCATGCTGATCCTGTCAAGGAAGCAGAGGTATAAACACCAAGCCCTTGAAAACTTGCTTTAGGCTGACATAAAGGGGTTTGCACGTTTATTTCGCGCGGTGTTCTGCCATAGCAGTTGTGTTGCCTTCTTTCCTTGTGCTCAGTTCGTACTACTGACTATTGAGTGCCTCTGTAGTACGCCTGGATTATGATTGTGCAACATGTTCATATATTACTCTTCACATGCATCAGTAAAGTATAAGGATTTGTCACCTAGTCTAATCGGTTGCTTTTGCTGGAGATTTGCACAAATAAAATCACATCTCTATGATGTATGAATGATTTTGACATTGAGCTCCTTTAAGTAACGATGATGATTTCATATATTGTTTGGTGTTGACCATGTACGTTTGAATTAATCTTTGTAGTACCATAAAGCCTGCGTCTGATGATGACACCAATAATGCATCCTTGCCATGTTTTATATGCCAAGTTTGATGTCTAAACAGATTTTTAGTTAGTTGCAGAGTGTTCTGTAGGGCAATTGGTCTGCACAGTTGTTTATTAGTTTTAAACATCTAAGTTATAGTACAGTGCAGCAATATAGAAGCTAATATGTGATGACAATGTTTGGACGTTTGGATGACATGTTTCAAATTGCAGGCAGGATGGTGTGACAGTCAAGGTACTGTGGATGACCTAAAATCAAAGATACATATGAGGCATGAGGGTGCGGTAAAGAGAGAAAGAGCAATTGCTTATGCTCTTTCCCACCAGGTATAAAATCATCTTGCGGCAATGACCTGGAATGGGAAACACTTGCTTTTTTTCCTTCATATATTTGTGCTAATTTTTGTTTTCACAGCGAAATTCAAGCCACAGTGGAAGACCTAGCTCTCCTGCTATATCTCTCAGGAATCATGGGACTAGCAGAAGCAATCATAATTGGAGCTATTTGGATGGGTGGATGACAACGAAACCTTGGGAGAGCCGCCTTATGGAGCAAACCCACACTGAACACTCGAACAATTCACGGTGTTCAGAAAGCATTGAGGAGATGAATGCAGTCAGCTCAAAACTTTCAGATGCAAGCTCAGTCAAAATCAGAAGAAACAATATGACAACAAGGGTGGCAGCTAGGCCTCCTTCCACAATCTCAGCTTCTTCATCAGATTTTGTGTGTGATGCCAGCTCTCCCTCAACTTCCTCTGTCACTCCAGTGTCTGGCACCAGTTTCCTAACATCAGAGAGGAGATCTGATTATGGTCACGGAGGTGTGCCGAGCTACATGAACTGGACTAAATCAGCAAAAGCAAGGTTGAATGGTTCTAGCACGCATAAGTTACCGCTTCAAAGGCAACGATCTTCTGATCTGCACCACACCAGCAGGACAGCGTTATCTTCGGTAGATGTTCAAAGCACTGCTGGATCAGAGGTTTCAGTTACTTCTAAGAGGTTGAACAGTTTGACTCTGAAAGGTCGAGGCGCTAGAAGAAGTTTGGACAAGAAGAATGATGAACAGCCTGTTGCCTTGTTTTAAAACTAGTCCTGTTTATTTCCATAATACTATACGTTAGGCATATTCGTGTTGACATGTATGTATGCTCTGATTTCAATGCCTCGTTGCTCATTTTGGTACCATCCACATTTCTGTTGTACCAATGCAGAACTGCTCCTACGGGATGGTGATATCTGGTATGCTCTGTACCTCTGTGCTGGTGTGCTGGATCAGTACAACAAAATTGTCAATTTTAGACATCATAAGTGATGCAAAGATCCTTTCTTGTCTGCTGTAGAATCATGCTAGGCCTTGCCGATTCAAAGTTTCTTTAGGGAAAAATATGTATATTTTGAAAAATGTGCGTTATACATTCCTTGTCCAAACTTATGCAACCATATTCTGATCAAAGTTAAAGAAATTGTGAGTGATTTAGTTCTCTACTCTATTCCAAATTATAAGATGTTTTGGTACTACTAATGGATTTTGCTATGCTTATAGATATATGCTACTTGTGTTCAGATACATAGTAAAATCAATGTAGCTAGAAAAACCAAAACGCTTTAGAATTTAGAATGGAGTACTATATAGTGGCTATAGT
>JADLZL010004063.1:0-84337 GCA_015844335.1 Chrysopogon serrulatus
GTGCATGTGCATTATTGTCTGTACTGTCACAGTTAACCAAATAGCTTTTTTTAACAATAGTTAACCAAATAGTCGAACGATTGCCAGTGGCGGCGATTCACGATTCATCATCTCTCGTTTCATTTACCTATCGGGCCGTGGACTCCAGCCGAGGCCCGAGCCCCCAGCGCAGCAGACGCGTTCCACGTCAGTGCACGAGGTCCTCCATCACGGTCGCCACGGAAATCAAAAGACTCAAGCACCAAGTCTCACCTGGATCAGAAGTATCAATCTGATAGAATAGAATGATGGACTATGGGCGCAGCCACTGTACTGCTCCAATGACGAAGCTCCACCCATAATTTTTGGGTGTGTCTGGATCTATGGGCAAAATTTTTGCTCTGCACTTTTATCATTTATTACGCTTAAAAGAACCAAACATATAGTAGAATTTTGATAAATTAGCCAAAACATTTGTTGTTGCTATTTGCTCTTCAAGAGGTCAAAACTTGCTGGCAGTGTGTTTTACTCTCTTTCTCTCTCCTCTCGCCTTACACCTTTTAGTCACTTTTTGCTTTTGCATTTTAGCATTTGGATCCAAAGCATCTATCTTTAAAGGGCTCTGAAAGCTTTGAGAGGTATAGCTTTTAGCGCAGTGGCAAATAAATCCAAACACACCACTTGTATTAATTTTGATTCCTAACACAATATAGTTGTTTCCCTCTCTCGTGTCTCAAGAATGTGCTCTATTTCACCATAGTTTTGGAATGGTACTTATGGGTAAAATTAAGGATCTGTATTGAATTTGATTTTGAGGTGTCCTAGCGGATCACTAGAACTTGATCAAATCTTGAGCTGAAGCCAATGCTCACTCTCCTAAGCTCTCTCTTCAAAACCTTTATTTCTAGATCTTTTTGGTAGCAAAATGCGACCGAGGAACCACTGCGTCCCTTGACCTCTCCCTACTAAATCCCTTTGCCGGTTGCCTATGCGGTCATAATGAATCTAGCGGCAGGGGCTCTCCATCTCTCTCTGTATATCGGGTGTGCGACGATAGCTGTGGCGGCGACAGCGATCCACATGGTCGATGTGGCTGATTCGGCATCATGCGTGGTGAGGGTAGATTCGACATTCACTCTAGCCAGATCTGTGCTGGGTGGGCCTCATGAGTTCGCAAATGTGGTGGCGCTTCCGCAGCGTCTTTGAGTGGTTGTGCGACCTGCGGCTCCACTCGGATGTGCCTTAGGTGGTGCGTCGGTCATGGAGGCGCATCATACTGTGTCCTCAGAGAGGGGTTGCGGTGGGGCTGCGTAGCGCCGGCATGTCAACATCCAGAGGAGGGAGAAAGTGGTGAGGGTAGGAGAGGTTTATAGTTCTCTAGGAGACAAGCTATCTACTTTTCAAATTCACTATGTTGGTCAAATTCGGCTAAGACAATTTCATTAGAGATCTTCTTGACAATGTCATAAACCCTCCACTAAATTTCACAAGGAAGCTCGATAGAGTTTAAACTCTTTTGAGGTTACATAGCTGGGTTTTTTTTTTTTTTTTATGATTTTGTCCCTTTTAACCTGTGATCACTTTCCACATCCTCTCGTGGCCTAGCTTTGCCGAGTTCCATTTGGTTCTTAAAAGACAAATTTGAGAGTTCCATTCCACACTCCTCCAATTGCTAGTTTCGGTCACTTCACACAACTAATGTAAACCTGTCCATTTCACCACGAGATCGGAGTTAGGAGCTATTGGTAAAATGAAGCCCGGCAAAAAGATGCGTAGCTATCTTCCTAACATAAGGAGCACTTGGGTCTTTCATCCCTGTCCACCTACCAACAAACTGTATGTATCCAGAATGCAGGCGTGCTGAAAGCTACTAATAGTCGTGCCTAATTTAATGGGACGGAGGCTTTTGCTTGCAGTGGCTCGCGAAGTGCGGCACTGGCTGCGGCCATATGAAGCTCCTGAAGCGAGAGAAAGCCGAATCCCCTGCAGAGTAGAACAGGTGCGCAACCTTGCACATTTTCCAGAAGAGCTCACCCGCACGGCCTAGGAACAGCGCTGCCCTCCAGCTCAAGCCTCCAGCAGCTCCCTCCCGGGGAGACCACAGCGGCTGCCTCGCACCTACATGTTCGCCGTCTCCACATGGGCGGCCTGCAAGCGGCACGTCGAGCACGCCGCACGGCGTTGCGGTGCGCGATTGCGGCAGGACGGCGTTCACGTAACCCCTGGCTGCTTCTCGCTTCTGGTACGTGCCGAGGTCGTTGAGGAAGCGCGTGCAGAGGACAGGCATCGCCTTGTACTCCGGATGGCTGACCGCCGGCCTCCGACAGCTCCCGTTTCCCGGCCAGAACAGTGGCACGGCGAGGATGGGGCTATCGCGGAGCTCACCTCGGCGACCGGCTGGTACTCTTCCATGGTCGGCGCGTACCCTTTTCGCCGTCCACTCGGCCTCCGTCACGTTGGACCTCAAGTAGTCGATCCACTGTAAATGGAAGGCAAGTGAGGCAGGGATTAAGAGCCACTGATGATAATGATGATGATTATACAGCAACCTATGCCAATGTGAAGTGTGTAGTGAGGCAGTCAGGACATACAATTTGAACGCAATATGACCCTATGACACTGCGGTTCTGTAGCTTCACGCCTTTGCATCAATCTCGCTCATCGTGCTTGTAAAGCAGCGTATGAAATAGAATCTCTACATGCTGAGCAGGAAGCGGATTTCGTCATGCTGCTCACCTGCAGCAACGGCATTGAAAACGAAAACTTGACGATGCCACTTCATTCATATCTTATGATTGGTTGCCAGGGACTGCAAGCATATATAAGGCATGTGTGCATTGAGATGAGTATTATATATGCTTCTCAATTAAGGCGACAAAGTTGTCTTGCTCCTCGAAGGTTTGATCCTCCGCCATCGAAAGAAAGTCGATCGACTGCAACTGTCCAAGGGGTGTTCTGGATCGATGATGCAATGCCGGGCGTCGGATAGCTCCGGAGAGGAACACGGTAGGAGGCCATGAAGACCCCATATGAACAGTGGCGACTTTCTTGCAAACTTGAGCTGATCCAACCTTTGAACCAACTGTTTGCAGAGGTAAATAAAGGGTAGCTGTACTGCATATTCTACTTGGTTTGATGTACTACAACAAGCGTGGTGGTCAGGTTTAATTTATTTACACATTCCTTACCTCTCTATAAACTTCACTTCTTGCTGGTAGGGTGGGGAGGAATGGAATTCTTCGATGGCCCGTAGGCAAGATATCATCTGCTGCCTGGCAGGCCCTGATTCATTTGTGTGCATTGTTTTGAGGATCTCATACTATAGATAGTTGTTTAGGGAATAAATGAATAAACTCACAAATATGCTGATCTGCATTTTTGAATACACACCTGATATGCAGGAAATGTTCAATGTTCCTCTTGTGCTCACAAGTGTTTCCACGGCAGCAGAAGTAGAAGGGAGTCTCAAGGGGCATACTCAGCACTGAAATGTATGAGGCTTATTGCACTATGTTCGTCAAAAGGGGAATAAGGCAAACAGAGTGTGGGTCGGAGTCGCAATGACTGGAGACCTCTTTTAGAGGTATCCGTCAATACCAGTACCCTGTTGGAGCTCATGTTGCTTCAATAGTCTACCTGTCCATAGAACCAACGTTTTCCAGGATGCTAACGCGTCTTCTTACATTTGCGCGGCGTGAAGCTTTGTACAGCTCTGCGAGCCTTGGAAGGCATCATTCGAGTTTGCCCTTCAACGCTGAACCATGGAATCTCGACTCTTCCGGCAAAGTGAGAGAGAATATGTCTACACCCAAGTTTCGTCAGGAGGCTGATTAGCATTGCCAAATCTCACTCCAAAGGCTAAAAAGATGTCAGAATTTTACGATTGCCAGAGAAATGTGAGTGCATGCATGCGCAGTGTGCTGGAATGCCATGAGCATGTCTCCCTCATCCATGACAATCTCTTCATCATTTTGCTGCCAGGAGCCACCACGCCACAAATCTTAGTGGGGCAAAGTTGAGCTGGAGCAATGCAAGCAGCGGAAATGGGAGTGGGCTAGATCAATTACCTGTGCCATGTCTGAAGTATGCTGTTTATTTCACTAGAAAAACGGCCGGGATATTCCCCATGTTTTCAAGGGTATCTACCATGCACGAAAGCTGGGGAATAAATGCTCATATGATTCACCGCTGGAACTGCAAACACATAACATTAGAGAGAAACATCGTGTTGCATTTTTAACCGAGTAGATTAATTTTAGTTTTGGATATATATAGAATAAACCAGTGCATAAACAATGCATAGGCGCGCGACACACACACCTGAGCTGGGAAACTTGTTTCAAGCCCATCAAGTACTTGAGGGCACTGTCGTCGCCGCGGGTGTAGATTGCTAACTGCAGAGGTTGCGGAGGGAGAGTTGAACAATGATCCATTCTTGCTTTGGTACTGAGAACCTCATCCCAGTTTTTGTATTATGTCCCCTAATCCTTCTGCTACGTATGCCATATAGGCTTTTCTTCCTGAATCCATGCTGCTGCCCAGTAGATATTAATAAGCTACATTTCTATTAAATCATTGAGATAGTATGGTTGTTTCAGAATTTGGATGGCTCACGCTGCCCGATCAACGGTCGGGAAGGCGGAGGGAGCACCAAGAGGCGCCAGAACAAAGAGTGCATCAAGAGGCCACTTAGAGTGCATCTTAAATGGGTAGGACCGTAGAGCACTGCGAGTGCGTAGTAAAATCCTGTGTTAGCGGCACAAAAATTAGATGATGATCATCCTATTTTTGATATTTTCTCTTTTGTAATTAGGGGGTATAATGGTAAATTAATAATAAATCAGTAACGTGACCGATTGAATTAGTACGAGAACAGTTAGGTCTCTGTCGTTCTTCTCATTCTCTAGCTGCTTCCATGGTGGCGGCGTGGGTAGGGGCACGACAGCAGGCGGAAGTGCGAGGCGAGGGCGAGGCGTGCTGCCCGATGTGCTCCACCACATAGATCGGCGAAGGCATAGGGCGAGGAATCCGAGCCGCGGGCGCGTGCTCCCGTTGGCGGCGCGGCGGCGGCCATCCTCGGTACGAGATGATGCGAGATGGCGAGGTCGCAGCGTCAGCAGCGTAGATCCGTCAAAGCGGTGAACAAGGAGAGATCCGGACCTGGCGACGGCCGTGCTCCTCATCGGCGTCGGCGGCGGCGGCGGTAGCCCGCCAGGCCTCATCGCTGGCGGTGGCCGTCCCTTCTTTGGGAGGGTACTGGTGTTTTCTCGCTTCCCACATCGGCGGCGATGGCTCCTTCAACTTCATCAAGCTTCGGCAGCGTCGCCGACGGTCCTACCTTCATCGGGCAAAAGCCGGCGGCGGTGGTGGCGGAAGCCAAAGGGAAGCCGGGGTTGCGGAGGCGAGATCCGAGGCCAATCCTTACTGACCACATAAAGTCGAAGTCGTGCTTCACCGTTGCCGTTGGGGGGCGGCGTGGCGGAAGAGCTGCGACTACTTTCGAATAATTAGGTGCTAGAGTCCCATCCCCGCGGCTACAGGAGACTATCGCGAGGCTGGCGAGGCGGGTACCCATTGCACGGTGGGCGCGCGCCTGGGGCTGACGGTGTGCAATGCCGGGCGGCCGGTGCGGGTACTTCTTCCGATACACGGGATGATCCCGCTTCTCGTTTTGCGACGACGGTCTTCAAGTCCGGCAAGATGCGGTATGGGTATGTTTCGAGGCTTTGTAGTCCGTAATTCCTAATTCCTAAGGTTCATAATTTCTTCTTATTATTGCAGTTTGCTCAAGCTTCCTAAACCGAGATACTAGTAGATCTGCAGCAGAAACTAACTCCTCGGCTGCTAGATTTTAACACACTTGCATGCAGCATTCTGAATTTGAATGTATCTGCGGCATTCTTAAATTTTTTGGTGTTTTTTGCTTTCATGCTCACTGCAAAACCAACTTATAGCTTGTGCGACTTTAGAAATTTGAAAGAAGTAAAGTCTCGGCCTCTATTAATGATTAATACCTGAACTTTTAGCTTTTAGGGCGAGCAATTCACGACTAGCAATAGTTTCTCATCAAAATGACTAGATATAATAGCACTGACATGACATATATATTTGACGCAATTGTTTGACTTGTTTAGTAGTACTAGTGGCCATGGGTAGAAAGAACCTATTTCTTGAGTGTGAACTGTGTAGTACGAATGACATATTGCTGACGAGTGGAAGACAATTAAAGTGGTGATGGCTGATGGCTGTTTCAAACACTTTGTCTGAAATCTGAGGTGGCCTTTCATGCTTAACACAGATTCCTTTGCAAAAGGGGGGGAAAAAATGTAGCACAGATACATAGTTATCTAGTCTCGTAACTACAGAGCTTGCAATTTTGCTTTGTCTGAACATTCAATGTGCCATGCTTAACAAATGTGGTTTTAGTTCACATTGCAAGAACATAGTTTATATATCTAAAGATGCATTTTTGGCCCATGCATTTTGGTGCATTGCAGCAGTACCAATGCATCTTCAAAAGGCTCTTTCGAGAGATAGCAATGATCGGCCATATTTCTAGGTCGAACCTTTTCTTTTTCAGCCATGCATTCCATTTTAAAGTTTTGTATTACAGTTTTAAGAATCAGCTTTTTGCAAAATTACATGCATGACGGTTTTATTTCGTTCGAGGTCCACTGAGACTTAATGGATTTCAAACTATCCATCTCAGCATTGTGGCATGATATCTGAATCTTTGTCTCAATGGCAACCTACCTTGAGGATATAGGCATCGGCATTGGCTCCATGCAGTTTAAGAAAAAGATAGGTACGACAAATATGTAATTACATTTTCCAATTTTGCAAATTGTTAATTGAATCTTCCTGTAAGCGGATTAAAATACTAGCAGTAGCTTTGGACCTTACCAATTGCAAAGTAATTTAGAAATGCCTCTGTACTAGCGGCTGACTTGGAAGATGTCGAGAAGAACATTTTTTTTTAGTTTTATTCAGCTATCTTGTATATGTTTCCATATTGCTCGGAAGGAACTATCGATTCTGCTACCATATTTTCCACTGATGAGTTTAGATAATATTTTAAAGTTGAGGAAGTTGAAAACACATTTTTGAGGATCGGGGGCTATGTCCTGAAAGTTACTATATGTTCTGAAGTTGAGAAAATAGCATTCTAGGTGTGACATGTCTTGATGCGGTATGCGAGATTACATTCTTACGGGTTAGCTACGATGAGTTATGTGTGTTGTCATTGTTTGCTTATCTATGTATGCCTGGTGATTAGTTTTGTGTGAGCTGCCCGGTAATGTAAGCGTGTGAACTTTCAGTTATATACATATCAACATGCAATTCTATGCATGTTTAAGTTGGCCGTTAGAGGTAGTGATGAAGCATTTAGGAATTAGTGGGTAAATATGGGTCACAAACATTTGCTATTCTCGAATTCTGATGGAGTGTTCTTATGCATGTGAGCACGTGAGAGTAGTTAGGTTGCTTGCTTCTATGTGTCACATAGGTGAGCCCGTGGCAAATCAACGTGTTATTGTACACTGTAACTATTTGTTGATTTGAACACTGCATTTTTCTTATCGATCTGAACTTGTGAATGGTTTTCGAGCAATCGATCCAAACAGCTAGGAGCGTATTTTTAACGATGTATATGGTTTTAAGGCTGTAAAAGGCGTAACTAGATAACAGTTTATATTTTAGCTTGTACCATAGTGGAATGCAACTTCTCTACTTGGTCAGAACAGCCTTGCACCCGTAATCCTTTCACTATATATGTGACACTTGTGGTGAGAGCTCTAAGTAATTTCCGTCCCCGAGCACACTTGAATTTAGTTGAGTACATCGTTTGTGTCTAAACACACATCGATCTAGCCATCTGGACAAATTAAAGATAAAAATACATGTCTAAATAGACAGCACATAGTTCTAATAAGGCTTAAAAGGGCTGGTCTTTGTGGCCAGGCTTGGTTCGCCGGCTTGTGCTTTTGCGATCGTTTAGCGATAGTCACCGATTGGAAATCGTCTATGACAGTAGGAGTATTGACGGATATTTTAGGTGGCGATCCTCCTCTTTTCCTTCTGTTCCTCCCATTCCTTTAGTTCCTTGCCCTCCTTTCCCTCGTTTACCGTCTTTGGCCTCGGGGGTTGGAGTTCATCTCACACTGCAATCTGCACATCACTTTCGCATTTTCAGATTGTTCCAGGTGCTCACGATGTTCGTCGGGATTGATATCATAGTACTCTTCCTCCTAAGTATCATCAAGAAAAGTGTTAGATATACCGGTTATTTTGTAGTCTGATTTAGGATGTTTGAGCTGGAACATTTTTTTTGTCTGCGATAAAAGTACAGACCGTGATAGGAATTTTGTATGACCGTAGAGGCGCCTCAAGTTTGCTCAGAATTGAGCAACCTCATGCATATTGTCAGTTTAAATCCTTTCATTTTTGTGTCTGTGCAAGTGAAAGTAGTGCACTTCATATACCAATTATGTTTCAGACTAGCAATTTGTAATTCTAAGGGACTTTATCGACTCACGGATGTGAAATCATTGGCCATTTCTTCTCCATCCCATGCCAGCATATATTTTTTTATTGAGCAGCCCCACATGTGTATACTGCCAAGGAAACATAAAGTTAGTATTTGAAGCGAGAATAGTGAAATAGAAATGGGAAAAAGTACCCGTCTTTTTGTTAGGGTATATTACGATGGGGAAGCTGTTTCCCATGTAAGCAAGTTAATTGGTCTCATAATTGGAGCGAACCATCACGGGCAAAAAAAGAATCAATAAATACTGGTATGCCTTGCACCTATTGGATGGTCGAGACGGGTGTTAAATTTGAAAATATATAGCAGCCCCCCAAAAATTAAGAATTCATTATTAATTACAAAAGTAAGACAAGCAATTACTTAGCAATATACACTTATAAAATTTGTGACAGCTCTAGGATCTAAATCGTTAGTGCAGAGAACATGATATAGCCATGGCTTGGTATAGTGTACTCTGTAATGTCTTCTCTTGGTCTTCATCTCACGCATTCACGGAGGCTGTAGGCTAAAGAGTTTAAGATTTGGACCTCTTGCTTTTATAAAATAAAAAGAACAAGGAGAGCCCAATGGTTATTGTTGATATTCATTGGCACAAAAAACTGGAAAAAATAACTAACGTGTTCAATATAGTAGCAACGGTATTAAGCCTTAATATGTCTAGTAGTGTCAAAACAAAATCACTATGACATACCAAATGCTTTTTGTACATTTCTATAGCGTGCTTCTTGAATCTTATGCTTTGGTCGAGCATAAATTCATTGTTGCCAACTTTTCGGGCTTGGAAAGTTGTTATGTAAAGATGTCGAGTCACTCTCCAAATTCTTTGAAATCCCACATAGGCATTTATGACACACCAAAGAGTGTAGTTAGTACATAGTACTTGTTTGCATGTTTGTATTATTTTTCATGTATGTGAAATCATATTACCATCTAATATGAAACCCTCTGAGACATTTGGGCGTAAGTTTGTTTGAGCTGTGAGGGGCGTGGTCACCCTATTTGTACGTGGCGTCATCGTAGCTCATTGTTACAATTGCCCAGCGTCTTTGTCCATTTTAGTCAATAGGTAATTGTTGTAAAACAATAGGCTTCCTTGGTGTGATTTGTGGGGTCGCCTAGGTGCGTGCGGGGAGGGGGTGTCCTCTTTGGCACGCTTTGTGTAATTTTCACCATCTTAGATCTTGCTTGACATTTATTCTTTTACCGGCAATTGGAGAAGCGTAGTGCGGAAGCACACTGCATTGCTGAATTCTTGACTTGCTTGTGTGGTGATTCCTGCGGTTAGTAATTTTCAGTTGTAGAGATTTCAAAATATGGCTTCACACCTTAAGACACATAAGACAAAGGAAGCGGAAGCCACATTTGTAAGTGCATAATACGAAATTGTGAAATTTAGCCAGGCATACATGGGTGAATGCGGTCTTGGGTTTTAGGTTTGTTGGCGAACATGTGCTACGTTTGCGAATCGCGATCGTTGATGGATGAGCAATGCGGCTCGAGTTCTATAGGATTTCTGATGGCCGCATTGTGTTTTTACGTTTTTTTTTTTACAAATTAGGTTAGAGAATGAAGCACGGATAGGCCAACTAAAATAGTACATTCTCGTCGACCTTGATTTACATTTATCATTTGTGCGATCAGCTTCTATCTTACTCACCCTTGCTTCCATTCTTTTGTCCATCTAATCTTAGCTATCTCCGATACATTGATAAGATTTTACGATCATATTTCTGGTCTACCTCCATAACTTGTTTTTTGCGCTTGTAGTAATATGAGTGTTAGGTTGTCACGTGCCCAATCTTAGAGGGATTTGCTTCTACATAAATAGGAAATTAATGGTTCTGGCCTTTGGAATCCACGATAAGTAAGCAAAGGGACCGAGAGATTCAATAAAAGCAAAGAGAGGGAGAGCACCAAATCATCTTACATGAATTAGACCACGCTCATGCAACGGTGTGTGTGTAAGCCCGAACCCTTCTGTGCACATTTTGCTTCTTGCGCTTGTTCGGACATTGATGGTTCTTGTGTTTTTTTTTTTTTTTTTTTGCAGGTGGGTGGTGACAAGGACTTCATAAAATTTGCTACGATCCATTAGGATAGTTAGACTGTATGAAGGCAATGACATATTGATGATATGTTTAGAAACTACAGTTCCTCCATCTAGTTGGTCTGATTATAAGCTTGCATCGAAGTCTAGCATTAGATTCGATCCACCCTTGCCATGGTTGGTGGTTGGATTGTCAAATACGTGATCTTTGTGTTTCTTTGTGCGGAATGACTTAACGCTCCCGGTACCAAAACTTTGAACAAAATGGAAAAAAAAATGCATAAGTATGACATGAGACATATAGGTATGACATGAGTTTAAAATATGGAAAAGTGAGCTGACTGAAGCAATGTCAAATTTTTGCCCCCTGTACGCTTGCTTTGTTTCATTGCTATATAAGTATGACATGAGGTTAATAAATGGGTCAGTGTGAATTGGCCCGGTTAAATTGGAGATATGCGAGACTTCTCCTAACCACACATAGATAACTAGATTTAACATAGGGGCTTAGTTGTTGGGTGCTAGAATAACACCAATGGTGAACAAGACAAAGACTCTTTTTGAAGTCATCATCGAAGTGGGCGATGACTCCATCAACATTGCGATGCCTTATGGAGTTGGTGTCTTTGCATCAGCATACCTCCTCATCAATACAATGTCTATTTTTTTGTCCTTTTCTTTTCTTCATGTGTTCAAAACATCTGGCCTTTAGTCGAGAGTCCCATGATATCCCTGACATCCTCCCAGATGCATAGCAACATTCTCACCACATATGTTGAAGCACTGGATTTCTTGAGTTGGTATCTTTGCAACCTGCAGTAGCATGTGTCTTCGGAGACGTATCCCTGGCATATGCAGTAGATCCCCAAACCCCATAGACTTAATAGCTTCGCTTGCGTTCTTGGATAAGTTTTATTATGAGTGTTTACAAATTTCACGAGTTGAATTTGTCAAATGCATAGATGATTCTGCAGCAATCAATTGAACAATGTTAAGTTGCTGAAAATGCATAGATGATTCTGTAGCAATCAATTGAACTAGATTTGGAGATTACCTTCTTGTTTGTCACTCCTTGGACTTGTGTAGTATGATCCTTTGGTTCCATTGTCATTTTGCATCAAATCTTTGCGACGAATGTTAAAGTGGCGAATGAAATAGTTTACCGTCGATTACTAATGAATCTTTGCGCTGTAATATGTTTATAAATGCGTTCGTAATGTGTACACATTGGTTTTCTCGATTACAATTTATCATTCATTGTTTCTATGTTTTTAATTTGTAGGGACAGCAATGCTCGGATGCGGTTTTCAAAATTTGTTTGGAGACTACAATGGTAGGTAGACTGGTGATAATGGAAAAAGGCATAATTACGTGTGGCACATGCGTGTTTGGATCTTTAGACTTGGAGCATGTGCCGGGAAGTATATACTAGTAGTGTACATGTATGAGCAACTGGAAAGCTTGTCTGAACTTGAGGCCTCTAGATTTTTTTTGCTTGACAAAGGGGCGATGAGCGGGCACTAGCTAGGTACTGCTGGATCTTAGTACTAGCATACATCTAATCTTGCGCTTGTGGCAGGAATGTATCATTTACACGGAACCTCGACTCCGTTTCAACCCTTGTGTCATTTCGGTTACGGCCTTCAATTCTGGCGTATCCATTGTGCTCGATCCGGTCCGAAATTCTTTGGGATAGCCTCTGTCATAAGCGCGCCCGCGTGAAGCGAAAGGTGAGAGGATGGCAAAGAATAAAGGCACCTTCTGAGAAAGTTTGCGATTTGGGTTCCTAAGATCCTAGAAACTAGGATCGAGCAGCTTTGAATAGAGATCGGCAAAGAAAAGCCACCTTCTTGGTGGCGTGTTTGTTTATGCTTCGAGGCCTTGCCGGCCGTGTTTTGTGCGGTCAGTTGAATCGAGATCATCTTTTGCTCAATGTTCTTGGGCTCAATCACAACACTGTTTCCTCCATGGGTAGATCAATTGATTTTGAAATAGTGAAATAATTTATTTGGTACCTTTATTTTTTAAATTATTTGGTACAAAATCACATTAGTTAATTCTATCAACTTATGTTTCAAATGATATTCATGGTGTTTAGTGTACATGTCGTCAAGCGTGCGGGGAAAAAATTTCAAAAATCAACACCTGACCATATTTACCCATTTTTATTAATTTTTTTATGGTAGAACAGGATATTAAAAATACAAAATGAAAAAAAAAAAAATTGCCGCTAAGGGGACAGGATCGTGATTTGAACTTCGGGGCCTTTGCTAAAAGCACGAACAGCCTTAACCAACGGAGCTATGAGTCGGTTTCAATATATTTTGAACACTCCCACCTTTTATGGACTAAACATCGATGTTCTGCCCCGGATACGAGTTGTTCATCACATCATCATTTTTCTATTCTTCAATATTGTTGCGGGTTTTTCTCCCTCGTACTAACTCCAAATCCAGGTGATTTTTTTTTTCTACATTCGTCAAAAATAATTCTCTATTCTCCTGGTTCATTTGATATTCGCATTGGACTTGGGTTTTGAAACATTTAATTTTTAAATTTCAAATGATGGCATGTTTAGATGGCATTTTAAGTCCTATTTGACCCCAAATGAAAAGGTCGCAAATATTATTTGTAGGTCCCATCAAAAATGAGCAACTTTTATTCTTACATGTTTTCATTTGACCTAATTTTGATATACTAAGTGTTTGATTTGTAAAGTCAACTTGTTTGGACTTAAATTTGGAGCATCACTTGCCTCAAATTTGAGAAAGTGGTGAACATAAAAGTTTCATAACTCATCATTATCTACAACTTTTATTTTTAGTCATAACCTCATTTGAGCAAATTTAGAAACTTATGTTGTTCACAAAATCCACATTTTAAACCACCAGTATATGGTTCATGAGTGAGATATGTAGATTTTGTGAACAACGTGTATTTAAAATTACTCAAATAGGGGTTATGACCAAAATAAAATTTGTAGATAATGATAGGTTATGAAACTTTTATGTTCACCACTTTCAAATTTGAGACGAATTGATGATCCAAATTTAAGTCCACACAAGTTGACTTTACAGCACTTAGTATGTCCAAGGTCAAACATGTAAGGGCAAAAGTTGCTCATTTTGATGGAACCTACAAATATATTTGTATGACTTTTTCTTTGGGGTCAAATAGGACTGAATAATGTGAATAAAACATATCATTAGTGAAATTGAAATTAAATCTTTCAACACGAAGTCAATGTGAATATGAAATGAACCGGAGAATAGAGGAGTAATTTTTCTAGAATATAGAAAAAAATATCAGATTTGGGTTAGTATGAGAGAAAAACCTACAATATTGAAGAATAGATTTAATTCAGTGAAAAAACAATAAAATAAAGTGTTTATGATGAACAACCCGTAGAGCAACCTGCAAAGTACTAGCATTAAAAAATAAAAAAATGGCCGCAAAGGGCCAGGTCTAGGAATCGAACCCACGAGCTATTGGTTGGGTGGGAAGTGAGTTAACAAATGGACTCGGTAGTACTTGTGTTGGGATGAATCGAACCCCCATCATAGGTCAATTGTCATCCGGTGCCAAGGATAAGGATCGAACCACGTGATCCGTCGGACGCAGATTCCTGCGTAGCACTCGCCATGGCCCACTACTCGCCAATAGCACGTGGGAAGGAGCCGTCTCCCACCACTTCCCATTGCTTACGATCCAGCCCAAGATGCATCATGGCCCAACACAAGGGGCGATAAATACTTTCCTATTCCTTGCCTTTTGCAAACCGTTCCCATCTCATCTCATAACCGGCGCCGCCATCACATCTTCGCGATCTCGGCGTGCCGTCCGCCTGACGAAAACACACCCGGCCGGCATTCATTGGTTTGCACCTCGTACTTCTGAATTTGTCGTGCGTCTAGTATCAGTCCTCTTTTTGGCAGTCCTTCTCATATGTGATACGTAATCTTTATAAGTTTTGCATGATTTTTTTACGCATACCGGTGTTAATTAGCACGTGCACGAGATCGTGATATTCATCGGTTTCTATAATCGCATGTACTCTCTTTTTTTAAATTATTTCTTTAATCGCATGGTACTCTTTTTTAAACTATGAGTACATATTTTTTTTTTCCATATATTTGTATTTAAGATGGATCCACGAGACGAAGTTCGGAATTGCCTGAAGGAGTTGGAGGAGAAGTTTAATAAACTTACAATGGATAGCATAGATAGGGAGCTGGAGTTATCGCTTGCCTGTGCTGACACTGAACTCAAAAAAATGAAACAAAGCGCGATTTGGAATTAACCAACACATAAGAACACAGCAAAACCTACTAGACAAGGGGTCGGCCGCTGAGCATGCTGACTGTCTCGATGGGATGGAGAAAGCACTTGCCACCTTGATGAAGAAACAGGCAAAGGAATTGCGTGATTAGTTTGCCAAGAATATGCATCAGGAGCGCAAGAAGCTTTAATCAAGCCTTATCAAAGGCCCGTGAACAAAATGATGCCATCATACTGAAATTGACAGACCAAGTATACAATATATTTGTGCAGTCGGAGGCACAAAGGGAAGAGAGATTAAGAATGACCCGCTCAATCTTGAAGTCCATGATTGAGGCCTTCATCCAACAAGTAGGGCACCCTTTAATTTATAGTTTGCATTTATATAGATACCAACCATCTAACGACTTCCACTTTCAGGCACAAGATGGAATTTATATACCATATATTTACTTGCCCATATTAATGGACAATGAGTGTGGCGAGGTACATGAATTTTTCCTATACTTTTGTATAATAATTTGTTGTGGTCAAATTAATCTTATGCATCTAATACGTACATGCAGCATGTGGTTATGCGATTTAAGGTTCATTCGGTGAAGGAACTTCATTCAGATTTGAAGAAGTACTACGACAACCGAGAAGAATTGGAACAGTTTACTATTGTAAAAACCAGCCACTAAGGTAGAGTTTGTCAGATGTTAGACAGTTTGAGAATGTTTGGGTACATAGGACCTGCAAAATTGTACTACCCTGAATCCTGCTCCTGCAAACCCAACCATTAATTGGATTTGGGTTAGTAGAGATTCATGGTCAAGAAGAAGGTAAATGAAATGGTCCTTGCTCATGAAGAAAATAGGACTAAAATTTGTCATCTTTACATGGAGAGCGGGCTGGATTTCATTACCACGGCGTGAAGTACTGCTTTATCTAAAAAAACCTTCATACAACCTTATCTGCTATAATAAATCTAATGGACTTAATGCGGGGTCAGGAATCGGAACCAATTCATGGGAATACGATGACAAAATTTGAACAAGATGGCAAAATATCTTGCGATGAAACATGCTGCTCTCGAGGAATAGTAGTGACAACATCTGGCGGCTGGTCTTTTCCACTCAGCGTGTTGTTATTTTCTTAGGTTCCATTTATTTATGTTCCAAGTGTGACTCAGTGTGTGTTATAAACTTTTAATTAAATTAGGTTTCAAGTTTCATTTTAAAATTTAATATGCGTGTGTTACAGACTTGGTGTTTGGTTCAGTTTTTGTGAGATAATGCGCGTGATTATTGAGCAAGATCTTCAGACTATTGCTATATGATTTTTGTGAGACAATGCGCGGCAATTTTTTAGCAATCCTTGCACCTGCTCAGCCACACACACAGCATTTACATGTCAATAATGAATGATGACCACCTGATCAGCACCAGTATGTGCAAACCTACGTAATCCTTGTGCACAAGAAAAGCAGCCAGCAATTATACACTTGTAAAATGCTATTTGCTCTGATATCAGACAGTAGTAGTTGGGCCATCTGTAGAAATCAGATTGACTGACTGAACTGGTAAGGCTCCAAATTTTGTAATCATTGCGAACAATAAAAAATGGAGATAAAACAAATGGAGGTCTGAATTTATATTATATCCTATCTACTCAACAAGTTTGATTTGATTTCTAGAGTATAAAAGTGACATGCACCCCAAACCATGCTGCATGTTCAGAAGCTTGATTATGAACCAATTCACTAGCAGGGGAAAAAAATTCAGAAGTTATTCAGCAACCTAGAACTAACTGAAACTTCAGAAGGCTTGATCGGAGCCCTTGTCAAAACTCAGTCCTATGTGCTAGCAGCACCTTCTCTTCTTCCTAGAAAACAGTACAAGGATTTTGGTTCTTGAACGGTACAATGCGGTTGCAGATTATGGAATAGCACATTCAAAAAGTATATAATTTCAGGAGAAAAAAAGCATCTTTCTCAAACACTTCATGGCAGCAACTCATTCGGACTTTTTAGGATGAACTGTCATTGAAAGCCATATACTACGGTGATAATCAAATCCATATCTTTGTCGGCATTGTTTAAGAGATATTACTCAAAATATGTGGTGCACACATCATCAAAGTTGAAACACATACGGCAAACATTGTTAGTTTTTGTCACATAGACCCGCAACGGGATGATGAAGGTGGGTATTGGAGCATTTCAGGAAAGAAAACAACCGTATATATAATCTTCGTCTTGATATAATCAAATTTCAGAACTGAGCCAAAATAAGAATGTTTGAGCATGAGCCACAAATGGAGGCAATCTGTAATGTTTCAATTTCAGAACAAAGTATTTCCAAGGTCAATCCTTGTAATAGCTCTTGGCCTCTTGATTGATCCCACAAATCAAATATAATATTATAGAGTTTGCAGAAAAATTATTGTTAATTGAAGGAGGAAAACAGTGGTGCTGGGCAAATCCATCTCCAGCTCCTCACACTGTCAGTTTTATCTACTTGCTAGTCCAAATTCACGGCTACCGCTAGTCCAACATTTCAGAGAAAAAAACATGCGGTAATGTAATGATAATCAAAACCATGTGTTGATAATACAAATTCAGATTCATACATTGATAATCAAAGCCACCTAATGTCAGTTTCATATTTGTATGCTCTTGTGCATCATAACACTAAATAAACGTGGGATCCGAACAGGCTCATATTATATCCAAAAGAGTGAGGATTCTTTTAACACTAGTAATTTAACACATCCTGTATATATACCTAATCAGAATAATGCTCACAAGCCCAGCATATTCAGTTCATTGCCAAATCACATATCCAGCACATCTTCAGGGAGCTTTGATTCCTACAAATGAGGAGTAAAATTAGTCTGAACTAAATGGTGAATAATGTTAAGTACATAGCAAACCAAACTGATCACGTAATTAAAGTACTACTTGAAGTGCACACAGCGCTATTGGTACTAACTATAGCAGATGAACACAAGCACACAAATAACAGAAACATGATACTAGCCAATTGCAAATAGCCAGGCAATCACAAATTTCCATCTTAAATAATAATAAACTTAATTATGCTCATAAAAAGCAATAACAATATGTAAGAAAAAATATAGAGATCGGCTTTTCTTTTACACAATTTCAGGCAGTGATAGAACTGTGGAATTATAGAGAACAGTATTGATGAACTACCTCCTTCCTCATGGAGCATGTACGCCGGACAGACCCTCACCCTTACACACAGGGTGCATTTGACCGTAGATTTCTTCTTATTTGAAATTGACTTCAACTTTTTTTTCTTGAGCCCCTCTACCAGGCACATGCATTGGATCTAGCATATTACGGAAGGTTGCGTAATCATCCCGGGCTTGCGGCAGCACGGACCATACCTCTTGCCTACGTTATGTCCTCCATCTGGCGGCAAGTTCATAGCAGACTTCATCATGCGTAACGCCACCGCCATATGATTCAATCGACGGATGCAGCAAGGCTGCAAAGCGCGGACTGATATTGCGTAGCTCACGGTACTGTGCAGGCTATCGGAATACTCATACATGGTGCTCTTCCTTATCGTAGGAAAAGCGGACTTCGCCCCCATCGTCCACCTTCTCAAACGCGCGGTCCGAATCTTGATTTCTTTTACGAAGGCCCAATACAAAGAACATGTGTGAGAGGGGGTTCCAATAGACTCTAACTTACGACAAGAACAAGACATCCCCTTCACCTTTCCTTCATCACATAACTCACATAGCACTTCGAACATCATGCCTCCTTTATCCTTCCTGCGAACAAGATAGTTACTTGTATCATCGCCATCTTCAATCTCAAGCAGATCACACTTGTTGGTCGCTTTTAATGCTAAATTGCACCATGGCAAAAAACAGTTTGTGTGAACGACTTCGCAGCCTCCTTCTCAAGAACTGAAGCATCTGGTTGTAGGCATGGCTTAGATTTCCATTCTTCATAGTCTAGATATGCCTCATTTTTCGCGGCCGTGATAGGCAAAGTGGTCAAAGTGCTCTACCATGTCAAACAATGTCATTTTACGATCTAGATGTACATGAAGCCTGGAGTTTAGGCTCTCACTTCGTTGGTTGCTCCTCAATCCTAAATAGCACTTCCCGACATGATACGCAAAGACACCATAGTTCCCTCATCTCATACATCTCATACAACCAAGAATCCTTATTTGTAACTTCATACTTATGCAAGAATTCCGGCCATTTCCTCTCAATCTCATCTAAGGAGCAACAATCATAAAGAAATGTCCCGACATCATCCTTCACATCACCATGGGGAAGATTACGCTCAATGTTACGCTCAATGTGCCACATGCATAGCCTATGCGATGAGTTCGGCCACACCAAGCTGATTGCTCTATGCATAGCACGGTCTCCGTCGGTTATCACTTTAAACCGGATGCTTCGATCCATCGCGATCCGTAAATGCCCCTCAATAGCCACACATATGACTCAGTATTCTCATGAGAAACAAATCCACATCCAAAAATAACCGTGCTGCGATGGTGGTTCACGCCAACAAAAGGAACAAGCGGCACGTTGAAACCGATTTGTTTTGTATGTGCTATCAAAAATCTGACGACATCACCAAATGCCGCGTAGTCAAAGCGGACTTTTGATTGTCACACCAAAAACAGTCCCTTTAGGTGTCCATCCCCATGGTCCCTGTACTTCAAACGTAAATCACGGATCGCCACGTTCAAGTTACGTGGAGGTAACTAATGACGGTTTAGCATCACCAAAGCAAAGAATCTGTCTCCACCTTATAGCGATGGCGTAAATTATACAAGTCCCTTGTTGTAAATCCAACCTTATCATACCCACCGCACTGCATTTCCAAAATTTCCATTATTTTGTGTTTGCGGACCCTTTAAATCGCATCTCCACGATATCAACTTTACGCTCATCGCCGATTCTCCTTTGTGAACGCAGGAGACAAGCAAGGTCTCGTGGCACCATCGGATGGTTGTGCTCATCGATGAAATTCTTCACATACCAGCGCCTCGTGATCCGATCTCGTGCAATCTCAAATTTAGCAAGGCATCCAAAACGAAATATTCCGCCTTCCGCTTCCTATTCGGCCTCTTCATGTGCTTTCTCTTCACTTTAAACCTTCACTGCTACAAACAAACTTCCGAAGGGTCATCTCATTGTGGCCATTGTCCCACTCACAATAGCTTCTCCTCACACTAAACCCTTTCTCAAAACCGTAATTGTTATAGAACTGAAATCCTTCTTCTTCATTAGCAAACATCTTCCTAACAATTTCATCGTACTCTAGCACTGATTCAAGATCCGGCATTTCCTCCTCTATCCATCAACAATATTAAAGAAATTATGATAATAAATTAGACAATTCAAGAAAGACATGCTCCAATGGCATGGCATTATGGAAATTCAACCACTAGTGCTATTTACTGATATCCTAGCCTCAAGGCAGCATTTGCTCAAACCAATTGTGGTACACCAAAATAAATAAATAAACACAAAAGATAAGGCATGCATGGTGTAGCAAGAGGGAGGAAAACAATAAGCATCCTTTCTAAAATATTCCGTAAACCAATATGGAACTAACAGCCCAAAAGCCAATCAACAATTGATGAAATATATAAGATAAGTCATGCATGATGCAGGGGGGAGGAGGGTAACAATAAGCATCCTTCGTATAAGATTCCAGAAACAATATGCAACTAACAGCCTATACCAGAAACAAAGGCAAATGACATTTATTGCCTACCACCCGATCTATGAAAACTACAGGCGCCTACTCGAAACACAAGATTCATGCTATGGGCCAATCTGTGAAGTGCATGGCTTACATCAACCATGTAGTAGTAGTTGAAGCTGGATTCAGCCATGTAGTGTACCATGTAGATGATACTAGTTTTGTATACTTATTACTCTATGCAATGCAAAGGAGAAACAATTTTAGTCCCTGCACTTGTGTTTAATTTGTGCAGTGTTCTGTGCTCACCCCTCTCATCTTCCACCTCCAGCTGTGGGTGCTATGTATGTTTGAGATGGTACTCACCTCTACAGGACAGCTCAATCCCAACAATACCTTTGCACAAATCAATCCACCAACCCATAAATCAACGAGCTCATAGGGCAATAACTAAGCAAACTAGATAGACAACAGCTTGATTCCTCAATTCAAGCACTAGCTGAAGCTAATAGTAAAACTGACCAGCCCAAAAGGGTGCCGAATTGCCAGCACAGTCAACACATAATTAGCAGAACAACAGTCAGGACTGACTCAAGCAAGCAAGAATACATCCACTTACACTAGTCATTGAAAGTTTAAGTTTCTGGATGTATAAACAAAAAGGTCAAGATTGATGGAAAAATAGTGGAAAACAAATAGGTCACATATTATGCTGTTACAAGCAAGACAGAAGAGCTTTTAAGCAGCAAATTGTGATGCTACTCAGTACCACACATGGAAATGGCAACAGGGACTTGGTAACAATATGCTAGTAAAAACATGGATGCCCATTCAGCCATATCAATTTTCACACTGGAGAAAACAAAATGCTACAGACTACCAAATTCATTAATAAGAATATATTAGCTTCACTAAGCTCACTGGAACTGAGCCAATAATGTATACATTGTAATTGTATGGCCATATCCAGACATTAATAGAACAACAAAAACAACCCAACCTAAGCTCATTCAATTCAAAGAAAGAAACAACATCAACAGCAAGCAACTCATGCAGATGAGTATCACAACAAACTTACCATCTGCCAGCTGTGCTTGTTGTTGTTGCTCCATTGCTTGCAGCCTGATTTTCAACTCGTTGTTCAGAGTCAAGCACCGAGCAGATGCCTACAAGGCACAAAAACCATTGTGATGAATTAAAGGTGTACTATATATACGAAAAGAAACAATACAAATCCATAATATAGAAGAAGCAAGATCATCTTGAATTTAAATATATAAGAGCAAAGGAACTGGAAAAAATTTAAAAATATAGAAGGACTAATGGACTACATTACTGAACAGGGGCCTCACTTGATTACAAGTTACGTGTGACACGACTACAACTACAACTGCAAAACTTTTTTCAAATCTATAGCCAACACAATAATTTTTTAAGGCCAAAGTGGCAGGTGATCTGCCTTGCCATTTAATCTAACCAGGGGGAAGTGCAACACGGTTGTTCCAGCAGCTGCAATCAAACTATAATAACAAAAAAAAGAACATTTCAAAACTGAATCTCCCTCCCTTCCAAGTCAAACATTTAAGCAGACATGAGATTCAATAATTCGCCTCAATCCAAGCCAAAATGAGAGTACCATGAAAATCAATCTATTTCCCCTATATTCTAGGTTCAGAGCTCACCCTATGTCGTCAAAACTGAGATTCTACAGTGAAATTAACCATAGATACCACTACCACGCATCATTACCATGAGTGAGCTGAACATATGCGAAATTAACAAACCAAATTTACTTGTGCTCCTCTGCATTTTTTTTTTTTTTGCCAAAGTTGAATAATTGCGATAAATCAAATGCAAAACAAGTTCAGAGAACGGACGGGATGGACACTGAGCGTGGTCGACAGAGCGCCACGGAGAGAGTGGGAGACCAGCGGGGGCCAAGTCCGTCTCCTCCGCGGCTGCGAAGACGGGGCGCAGGCGGGGCGTCAACACGGCAGCTGCAACGACGGCGCTGGCTGGGGCACGGCACGGGTCCCCACCCGCGAAGGCGAGCAGGAAAATGTCTGTCGACGGGATGCAATGAAGCGAAATGCCGACGGAGGGAAACGGGCGATCGAGGGGCCAAGGCCGCCTCTCTCGCAAGGAGCGGGAGGGGAGGAGGGACGGGGCGGAGGATCGATGTGGTTTGGCCGTGGCGCCGCGTGTGAGGGCGAGTGCAAGGCGTTACGCTGCCGGACGAGGGTGACGATGACGACGACGGAGCTATTTGCGCTGCTGGCAGGCAGGCGGTGGCGCCCGTGGAGGGGCGGTGAGGCGGCGGCGCCAAGTGAGGGAGAGGAGGCGGCGGCTCCGCTGTGAGGGCGGAGAGGCGGCGGGCGCTTTAGTCGCGAGGGAACAGGAAGACGGCGAAGCCGGTCGGTGCGCTTTCGGGGCCCCGTGAGGGGGCGAGTGCGGAGGCGGCGGCGGCGCGGGCGCCAACGGCAAGCGATCCCTCGGGCTTTTTTGAGAACTGGCGCCCGGTCTCGGGTGGGGGGTGCGAGGTGCGACCGTGCGCGAGGAGTTGGATGGGAGAAGGGAGCCGCAATTACGATACTAGCCTTGTTTAAAAAAATTAAATTAGTTGTTTAGGCACTAAGAGGCACCAAGAAGCACCCCCAACCACAGTAAAAGATCTCTAAATCATTTCTTAGACAATTCTTGCTCTTTAATTTTCATTTAGGCAATTGACGCTCAAAAGATATTAATATCTGACTTAGCTTCAAATACTGTACTTACTAGGCCTACATCCAATTTTATAATCCGATTGCAATTAAATCTACAAATCAGGATCAATATGAACTATATTTTAATATAAAACATGATGGCATATATTTGCGCGCACATTGCACTTGCCAAGCAACAACAAACCTTTGTAATTCCATTTCCCGGAGATGGATGATGTTGTTGACATCGGACTGTGCCAGTGGAAGTTCTAACCCCAAGGCAATGGCGGACCTGATCATGCCGGGAACGATGATGTTGAACCCTATAGGCGTTTCGCACTTGTCATCATCGATAGCGCAAGACCAATTGTTCCCAATAAAACGGAGCCCTGAAATGGATATAAAATGTCAACATCAAAAACGAGAAAAGAAACTGTAGTCCTCATGAGTATATATAGACGACACTTGTTACAGATTCATCCACGTGTCCGACTAATGAATGGTAGGTAGTTCTTCAAAAAAGTATACCTTTCCTGACGTGGTCGTCGCCGATGTTCCAGGTCTTGAGCGCCAGAACGCAGGCCAACGTGGAGGAGATGGCGTCCTTGCGGAGCGAAGACGAAGAAGGAGAAGGAACGCGGAGGTGTCCGCCGCCACCGGCGAGGCCCCAGGAGCCGTCGTCGTTCTGGTTCTGCATGATCCACTCCACGTACCGTGGGAAGCGCGGAGCACACGGAGCCCCGCGCGCGGCGGGCACCATGGCCACCCAAGCCGTGTCGTACGAGCTGGACGGCTGCTGCTCCAGGCTGCTGGCCCGGAGCTGCTCCCTGATCCTGTCCTCCGCTTCTTCCCTCATCTGCCATGGCCGCCGCCGCTGCTGCTGCCGCAGGGTGCATGTCGTTGCCTCTGCAGGTACATTCAGCTTGTTTCACGATATGATCAATCTTGAGCATGCAGCCCTTGGCACGGCGGCACGGCACGAGCCCGGTGATTTTGGCCTGGTCCGAGCACTGCATGGCCCGATGTAAAGGGCCGTGTTTGGGCCGCCACTCAAGCACGCGGGCTGGCATGGCACGGCCCGCTAAAAATAGCAACGACAATGCAGGCACCTCCTCGAGCTCGACAGCGGCGGCGACCTCGAGCTCCCTCCGTCCTCCCGACGAGGGCCACGGGCCAGCCCGCCACGGAAACCGCCTGTAGGACATGGCCTCGGCCAGCAATAGGGCATGAAGCCCTACTGCGCGGCACGGCACGGTGGCCTGAAGGGCCCTATAGGGTCGTGTCGAGCACGGCCAGGACCGGGCCGCCCGTCGCACATCTGGAGATATGATGATCCAGGGTATGCGACATTGTTAAAAAAAATACATGTAGGTTCAGTTAAACTTGATTTGCAGTCATTTCTAGATTTTCATTTGTGGTTTCTAATTGGCCTTTAGGATTTCTATGTGGTACTAGGTAGGATATGATGTCGATCTGTGCTCCCGTCGTTACATATGTTGCGTTGGTCTTTCGTCCCTGTTTGATTATTCAACCACCTCCACCGTTGTAATGTGTCCTAGAGCAATTTTTTGAGTGGCTACAACGCTACAAGCTCGCGGAGTGGGCAGGCAATCACATTCACATTGGCCTTGGGTCACGCACAACATCTCGTGCAGCGAAAGAAAAACAAATTGTGAGGCGGAAGGAAAGAAATGCTCGGCGCCGGCGCGCGCCAAGTGAAAAAGAAACCATCTGCATATATATACGTGTATGCATAGCGCGTCCTCTTCTTGTGTGGCTGAGAAAAGTTAGCACGGCGGGCCAGGAAAATTGCACGGCGATTGCTTTCACGTGGCATTTTTTTCTACAATCGGGTTGTGTCTATTTTTTATTAAGAGGAAGAGAAAGTCAAGTATACAAATCGAACACGAGTATACAAATCGAACACGAGGACGAGACCAAGACGAGTAGCCTTGGATCACACCGAGAAAGCACCCACAAACTACTGAATTTTAAATAAAACAATTACATGTTACCTGAATTTTTCGACCAAATGAATAGTCAGTATTACTCAGGCGGCGCTAACGGCATGGAGTGCCAGCTGCTTCTACCATGGAACAAAAGCTTGTATAGCCTCCCGCTTGGATGGTGTGAGAGATAACTTTAGCGTTGTTTGGACTCATCAAAGGAGGCTTCATCCGGAACCTCCGTCTCTACCTCGAGGGGCCAAGCTTTTTCATTATGACTTTTCGAGCCTGCGCTTCCAGCGGTTTAGTAACCCGAAATCTGCTCTGCCGAGGTGTAGGGGCCACCACCGGCAACGACGGCCTGTAGGACACTACCGCGGAGAAAGAGCGTGCCATGGATCCTGATCACCTGGCTGCTGACTCCAACTTAGTTCAGGTGGATCATGCATGCCACCTGCGACGGCGCCGCCGTGCCTGCCATCGCGCCAATTCATGACTTCATCGTCTCCTCGCTCTTAACCACACCGTGCTTGTGTGTCGCCAGAGCCCTGTACAACGACGATGAGGAGGACTTCGTTCACGTGGAATTGAATTGGGCCTCTTCTTTCTAGTATATAGGAACACGGACAAGTATCCATATGGCCGGCCTGAATATGCTTTTTGTATATTTTCGTGTTTGAAAAATATATGTGGTGCACTGCATACGGTCAAGTTTTGTTCGGTGGGTGCAAAAAGAAGAAAACGACTCGAGTTTCTAAGGTTTATTTGGATACACACGTATCCATCTTAATCGACAATATTGAAACAAAGCATTGGAGCGAAAATTATATTAAACTTACACAACTTCGATCCATCTCTCGTATATGTGAGAATTAAGGTGGAATACAAGTCTACGCAAGATATCCTTAGATTGGTAGAGTGACAAAGATGCAATGGAGTATTAATTTAATTACCGCTGCGACCGCGACGTAGAGCTGTGCGCCAGGAGTTGGCCCGCCGCCGCCACCGTCGATCGAGCTCCAGCACCCTCTCCGGCACCGGGCGGCGGAGCAGCGTGAAGCGCGCGGCCATGGTAGCAGGCAACAAGAGCTCCATCTCCGCTGGCGCAGTTGTCTCTCTGCTTAGCTCGGTCGTCTCTGCATGCCAGTAGTGGACATATATAATGGTGGTAGTGTGTGTGTGTGTGTGTGTATATACAAAGTCTCATGTGACACGGATGTACTCCTAATTTGGTGCATGCGCTTGTGCCTTTGATCTTTTCATTGGACAACTGCAAAGCAACCGTGCGTGTGGACGGCAGCTGAGGCAGGCGGTGGCCGCTGGTTCCGCCGTGTATACTTCCGTGGAGGGGAGAAAGGCGGCTGATGCCGCCGGTGATGACTTGGTTGCTACAAAACACTTTGCAGCCTCCATCGGCAGCAACGTGGTCGACTGGTCGTCTCCTTTTCGCCACCCTACCGGATGGGGATATATCTAGGAATGCGCTTACGCTGACTACACGTTGCAACTTGTGTGTACACATGTCATGGACTAGGTTGCCGCTAGCTGCCATGCAAGTGGACCAAGGTGGAAAAAGGACTCGATAAGATTCTTTTAGAAAAATAAAATTTTTAATAATTAATTGTAAACCTGGTCGTTGTTTAGAATAAATTGTAATTTTAGCATCATGTTGGTTCGTCAGCTCGATAGGCATACTTGTTTTCATCGGGAGTATGGGTCTTTGGTGGCTCGGGCGTTTAAGAACACAAGAAAAGACATAACGGTATATCTTGCTTCGGGCTATTGAGGTCCTATGTCCAGCAGTGGTGGTTCTTTGTACTTAAAGAGCACATAAATTGGGTGGTTAGAGCATCTCCAAGAGTTTCCTATTTCTCTTTCTAATTATTAGTTTTTAGCAAGACGAGAAAAAACTCCCTCTCTAACGACTCTAATCTATCCTTCTAAAATTTACGTAGTTGGAAATCCAGCCCCATCACGCATAAGGCACGCGCATCCGACTTTTGATCAGGTGGAAGGGGTGGAATGGATATAAAAACAAATTCAGGGTTTCTGGTGAGAAAAACGTAAGAGAGAAAGATCTTGTGGGAGGGCTTAAATGGATATAGGGTTCCCGATGCAAAGCATCACATATCGTGAGACCGACCAAAATTTGATTTTTAGAAGTCGAATATTAGTAACTATTGGAGATAATCTTCTTTTTTTTCTCCCACTACTTTGGAAAACAGAGTTTTCAGGAGAAATATTTAGGGAACTCTTGGATATGCTCTTATAACGCAGTAGAAAGAGAGATTAGGCAGGGGATCTCTCAGTGCTATTCGATAGCTCGTGAGCCGCGAGGTTGATGTCCCAATGTGTAAGAGAAACGGTCCTCGCTCTTGTTGGGTTGCTAGGGGAGGAACTCACTGTAGTTCCTCTGAAATAAAGATGGAAGCAAGGATCAAATCCTCCTCTTTGAGCACTGACCTCCTCCTTATATACTAAGGGAGATCAAGTACACAAAACGGTTTGCAAGCTATAGTCTATGGTCTTTGTGGGTCGAGGTCTAGGGTTGCTACTATGGCGTGGATGAACTTCGACTTGTTGAAAGGACCTTGATGTCGTCTAGAGGCCGGTGAACATGTCTAAAATTCTTAAAACATAGACTTGAAACAACGGATTATTATCTATCGGAAGTTCCACCAAAATTCTGTTAGAATTTCCGAATAGTGGTAGAAGTTTTGATGCTAACTGGCCAGAAGTTCCACACCTACAAATTAAGAGAGAACAATATGTAAATGAACTTCAAAATAAAATCTGCTTTGTACCTCACTTTCTAATAGATAGATGAACGTGATGTGGTACTCTCTTGCCATTGTGCCACCTCTAGTTTGTTGATCAGGCCTTCAATTTTTAGATCAGGATCAAACTTTAGAGATCTTGAACAAACAAGTATATATAATGCAATACAAAGCAAGAACACAGGAGAGAGAATGTATTTAATTATCCGGTGTTCCAGCTCACTACTAAGGTTTGCCCACTTGCATGTTGTTGAAGCCAATGTATTTAATTATCCTATGTTCCAGCTCACTACTAAGGTTTGTCCACTTGCATGTTGTTGAGGAAGCCACAAAGGCTTGGGTCTTGCAAACCCTATCGTCTTTTCTAGGTCAAGAGAACAAGTCCTGCTCAATACCGTTGTGGTGTTTGCACGTTTGGTTGTTCTATTTATGTAATATCGGATCTGAAAACAGTCTGCTAGGTTGGTCTAGGTGTTAGACCACCTAGCGCTTGATCGCATCGTTTGTACATAAAACTCTTTTCTTAATACAATGATACGCAATTTTTTGCGTATTTGAGAAAAAAAAAGAATTAGCCCAACTAATAATATACATGTATAATATGCATATGTATATGAACATTTTGTTTGAAATTTTTGGGTAGTCGAATACCCATGAACCATGTGGGGTTCGCCACTGCCTGTCCACCGTCACGTACCTGCACGCACTATGCAGCCAACGCCGTGGAAACCGCACAACACGAGGCAAATGTTAGCTGCAGCGAGGCTTACACAGAGTGTGGCATGATGATGCGAGGGGAGGCGATAGCTAGCGTAGTGCTTCGATGGGAGGGTGCCATCGAATCCCACGACGCGGCATGGCATGGACGGCCAGAACGGCATATAGACGTTAAATGAGGTAGACTGCGGACGGCAAGGACAACGGCCGGCGAAGTAGAGGAGCAGCACTGACCTAGGGCTAGGCACACTGACATGTGGGCCCCCATGGGTTTCATGCTGATTCAGCTTGCGGAGTCAGCTAAAATCAGACATATAATAACACTGCCTAGGATCTTCGATGATTGGGTTTTATAAATTAAACGATCTGTTATATATGATCGGTTTAGGAATGCATATCTAACTCAGCATCAACAACTCGACAAATCCACATCGTGATTCAAGTCTCTTTCACAACTCGCCCTAGTGCCACCACCGCTGGTCCACCTCCTTTTTTCCATCCGGGGATACACCGTTTTTAATAAGTTTTTTAGTAGATATTTATCTCATCCTCCTCCTCCTCTCCTTCAACAACGAGAGGGCAGGATGGAATCATCGTTTTTTTTATGGCGGCTCTGTTGAAGATGAAGGTGACAACTAAGCGTCATCAACTTTATCGGCATGATAACATGGAGACTTTTTGCTCGGACGGTCGACATCAAGGCGGAGATGATATTGCCACCATGGAATAATTTTATCCAATCTCTTCTCTTTTTTTGTTGTGGTTAGATCTGACCATGCCAAAGGATTAGGGAGAACAATTTTCAGATTAGTCTTACTCATTCTTCAGAAAGAAGAAGGAAGACATAAGAAAGAAAAAGTTTTTCACCTCCGTCTACAGAAATGTTGGTTGTCATTTGTTAGGCATCTGTTCTTAGTCCTTTTGCCAAATGTTTACCTATATGGTCATCTATACAAAGCGTCATGTTTGGTTTAGAGATTTTAACCTACTCGTAGCGTGGGTACAATATAGATGTTAATTGTTTTCTAGATATTTATAGGGTACTTGATGAGAGTGCTTGTGATTTAATGAAGATGTATCCGATTATAATCCTTCGTCTTAAAAAATATTAGACTCAGCTAGTCTCAATTGGGTTTCTTGGGAGATTTCACGCACATTAAATAGGGTGCCAAGTCAGCAAAAATGAAATCTTTGCATGAAACTAAGGAGAGAGAAGAAGAAAGTTTGGTGGGGATGAAACTACCGAGCGGCGTTTCCAATGCGCTGGAAACAACACGAAACCGCACTGAGGCGGATAGGTCGTTTCATCGGAGGCATCGGAGGCCGACGACCGCCCGTCGGGCTCGGGCGAGGTTCGTCGCCACCGGCGTGGGTGAGTCCGTGCGGCGCCGTCTGCTGGGCGCCGGCAAGGTCCGCCGCCGGGCATGGGAGTTCTTTGCAGCGCGCGCCGCCGCGAAGAATGAGGACGCAAGCAGGAGGTCGCTGTGACTCTGGCGAGCGAGGCCGCGTCGGCGTCTTTGGAGGCCGCCCGGCGGCGGGCGGGTGAGTCCGGCGCGAGCTAGCTCCGTCCGTCGGGCGCCGGTGAGGTACGTTGCCAGGCGCGGGTGAATCCGCCGCGAGATGCCGCCAGGCGTGAGCGTCAGGAAGTTGTTGTGGCGGCCGGCCGCTGCGAAGAGGCAGGACACGAGTAGGAGGTCGTTGCGGCGAGGCCCGCGTGCGTGCGGGCGTGGAGGCCACCGTCGTGCGTGTGGGCGTGGTGGCCACCGGCAGCGCGTGCGTGAGTGGTCGCGTGCATGCGTGCGTAGTGGTCGCCGGCCTGCGTGCGTGCGTGGTGGGCTGGTGGCCGCCTGCGTGTGTGCGTGGTGGCCGCCGGCCTGCGTGCGTGCGTGTCCACCGGCGTGCCGGCGTGCGTGTGTGGAGCCGTCACATGCAGATTTCTCTACAGGCTGCGGGAAAGAGAAGAGAGAGGTATCAGTGGGACCCAGAAGAAACTAAAATAGTGTATGAAACTGTTTAACGAAACTTTACATTGTGAAAGAAACATATTTCATATTAAAGTTTCATATTTTGAAAACCGTGAGATAAAATTTTACATTGAGACTAGACTAAGTGACCCACGTAAGTTCGAGACGTGTCGTGTGTCCATGTAACAGGTAAACAGGCCTAGAAGGGCCCAGTCGCCAGAGCCCAAATTGACCTCCGTCGTAATGACTTCTACAGTACAAAACACGACCCACATGTGGGCAGGTGTCCACTGCCGCCGCTGAGGTCTACCGCTGGTCCTGTTCCTCCTCCTCCGCCGCCGTCGCCGCCAAGGTCTGCCGTTGATCCTGCACTGGCTCCGACCATGCAAACCCACAACCCCACGACTCAGATGGCTACCGCCGCAGCTGTCGAAGCAGATGCTGAGGCAGTGACCAAGACCGGCGACAAGTCCCCATCGACCGTCCTCGGCGGAGTGAACAAGGCGTCGTCCGACACCGACGCCCCGGATCACTTTTTCCAGGAAGACCCAGTCTGCGATACCAGCGATGAGGTTAGCGAGTCATCTATCCACAAGGGTCCCACCGACTCCGACGTTCGCTCGGCGACGATCACCCTTGCAAGCAGGTAATGTTGGCTGTTAATGGATTGTAGTCTATTTGATAGATCCATAGACAGTGCTGCGACATATCAATGTATCAATCTGATGCAGTTTGAAAGTTTAGGCCTTTCGGTTAGTTCCTCCCACCAGTCAAGGGAATTGAGGTGGGGAATTATTCCTCCTCAATCACCTCTAATCCCTCCCTCTAGGGGGATTAAAATGAACAAGCCTAAGATCCTGATTCTGAGGTTCCAACTTCCAAATAAGATTTAATTGCCTTCCATTTTTAACGTTGTTATCTGAATTCGTGTTTATTGGATTCCATAGGCAACAGCTGGAGCTACGGGATGGCCTTGGTTCTGCAGCAGACACTAAGATTCCCTCCGACTCTGACGTTCGCTCGGCTAAGATCACCCTTGCGAGCTGGTGCTGCGGTGATGGCAGTAATGTATTTGAAGCTTGCATGATCTCAGTCTCCTTCCTGTTGGTCATAAGCTCCCCGCTGCTGCTGCGCCACCTCTACAGTGAGCCGCTGGCCCTGCTGCGGAGTATCGCAGCATTTATATCCGCTTACATCATCTTCTTGATCTTCATATTTTCACCGAAAATGTGTCTGTCCACCGTCTTCTTCCACATGCCCTGCCCCGTCCTTCTGGCCATTGCCGCGGACAGGTTTGTTGGCCCCAAAGCTGGATTCTTGGTCATGCACATGGCGACAGGATGGCCGGCCGGCCTGCTTGGGTATGCCTACGCTGAGCACCTGCAGCACATTGGCCGGGAGACGACTGCCAAGAACATTATCTTCTTAACCGAGGAGGATAAGAGGCCCTTCAAGACAGATCGTGGTGGTATAGCTGCCGCCTTTGGCTTAATATCTCTGCTGTTGGTTATGATCGGAGTTGTGCCATTGTGGTTCTGTCCTACGGATATGCTTCCTATTTGCGTGGTCTTCCTTTCGGCTCTCTGGAGGGGGGTGCCATCTTTTGCTGGGTTGCTTTCGTTGCTAGGTTTTTGCTGCATGATGCCCTTCTGTCCGATGTCCAGCTTGGCAACATCTTGTTGTGCTATGTTGTCCCATATCTGGGGATGAGCGCCTTTCTAATTCTGCTGCTGACCCACTTTGGCCTGACTGGCGATACCATTGGGGCTACGTTTTTATGGTTCTTGATGCTGTCCATAGCTGGATGGCTTGGCTACGAGCTCTCTGTGCATGCCCATTGCAAACAGATGACTCAAGGTAAACAACAGATATGCTTTTGTTTCCTTCTAGCATAAGCATTCTGTTTATAAAATGATTCATCGTGAAGCTACGCCAGCATATAGCAATGCAACTAATTTTTATTATGCTTTGTAGCATGGCATGATTTGTAGGTGGGTGGGAGTTCTTTTGGCGCCATTTAGGTTGTTACGGAATGTATTAATTAATTTGCTTGTTAGATAAGTACCTCAAATTCAATATCCATGTAAGCATGTTTAGTTTTACTACATTGTTGTATTTGCAGAGTGTGGTGTCCATAAAGCTGCAACATATATAGACACTTAGGCCTTGTTTAGATTGAGGATGGAGAGAGATTGAAAAGTCCTGTAGCATTTCGTTTGTATTTGGTAAATATTGTCCAATCGTGGCCCAACTAGACTCAAAAATTCGTCTCGTGATTTACAACAAAACTGTGCAATTAGTTATTTTTTATTTATATTTAATGCTCCATACATGCGGCTACAAATTGATGTGATGGAGAGAGAGTGAAAAGTCCTATAGCATTTCGTTTGTTTTTTGTAAATATTGTCCAATCGTGGCCCAACTAGGCTCAAAAGATTCGTCTCGTGATTTACAACCAAACTGTGCAAATAGTTATTTTTTTATTTATATTTAATGTTCCATACATGCGGCTAAAAATTGATGTGATGGAGAGAGAGTGAAAAAACTTGGAATTTTGGGGGGGGGTGATCTAAGCAAGGCCTTAGTTTATTTTGCAACTATTGTATGTTTCAAACCATTGCAGCTAGATTGCAAGTTCCAAGGTTCAAATATCATTTAGTTGGTCCATGTTTAATGTTGCTATCTGAATTTCCAGCCGGATGGTTTTTTCATGGCAAACAAGTATCATGATGAATCAAACTGGCCAGCGGCAAAATGGCATGAGAGTGAGTTGTGTACCATTTTTCTAGAACACGACTTCACGTGTATTTCATTAAGAAGAAAGCAGTTCAAACAAGCAACAAACCGAGGCGAGACACCTCAAACCACTAGAGGCAGCCGAACCCACACGTAAAGCATAACAGGAAGCTAGGCCATGGTCACAGACATGGGAGCAAGCAAATGCGACAGCGCCGTGAACCCCGCGGCGACCCACTCATTGCCCTCCTCGACGACGCGGCGAAGAACGTCGACCGGCAGACAACCTTCATCTTGAAAGACTCTCGAGTTCCGCTCCTTCCACAAGCGCCAGGACACGAGAAGAACAGCAGAGTCGAACCCCTGCGGTGCGATCGGGGCAAGAGCAGCCGCGCGTCGAGCCACCAGCCCAAGAGCGAGGCCCCCGGCTGTGGGGCAAGAAGGACCCCACCGACGGCACAAAGGAGACGATGCCACACCTCCCTGGCGAACACGCAGGAGACGAGCAAGTGGTCGACCGTCTTATAGTCTATTTGATAGATCCATAGTTTGAAACTTTAATGTGGATTACTGATTCTCTGAGGTTCCAAAAAACATTTAAGTGTAGTCCATGTTTATTGTTGCTCTTGAATTTTCTGACATGTTTATTGGACTCGTTAGGCAGGCACTGGAGCTTCGATGGCCTTAGTTCTGCTGCTAGGGAGAGTACGGCGACTGCCGCCACTACTTCTGATGACTAGATAAGAAGTGCTGAACTTAAATATTTATATATATGTAAAAGTCAAATATGCTTGAAAGTTACATGTAAAAAATAAGTTTTCTCAAATAATTGTTTTGGAAGAAATATAAATACTATAGTACTCTAGATACTTACGGTGTTAATTAGTTAGGTGTTGATTGTGGTATCAGTTGTTTGTCCTCATATTGACTAGATAATGAATTAAATGGTTTGTTTAGCTTATTTAATCATGCTTAATTCGATTTTGTTTAGACCGTTTAGGGCATGTACAGCGCGTCTATGTGACTCATCTGTAAACTGTTTATTTTACGAAAAACACCCCAGCGTCCCGACTTGAATGAGGAGAGAGAGCGCACCCGTCGTCTCGTGAGGCGCCGGTCTCGGCTCGTGCTCCCAGGTCTTATCGCCGAGCGAAAGCAGCGCTGTACCGGCGCGTCGTCTCCAAGCTTGGGCACGGGATCCAGATGCCGCTCGCGCCATTTTGCTTCAACGGCTGGGCGCAGTGACGGCGAGTCCCATCGGCGCGGGGCGGTGGCTGCACCCATCTTCGGCGGCTACCTCCATTGCTGGTTATGGCGCCGCGGCAGCAGAGGATTTCCACAGGCTCGTCGCGGCAGCAGGTTCCTCCGTGGATGGATTTGGCGCGGCTGGTTCATTCCCCAGGCTGCCATGAGCGTGCGCAGCCAGCCCTCCACTCCGCTACTCAAGTCGGATGGATTTGGCGCAGTCATGACTAAACTAGACTGTGCTACCTCGATCATTGTCTGCCTTGCAGACATTATTTATTGATTATTAGAAGGCTTTTGTTCTTTGATCCTGCTGGCTTCTTTGTTAGGATTGCAAATCTCTGTAAAGATACGAAGAAACAACTTCAAGATCCAGATAGCAGATAACCCATGAGGCTATCTGTTGATACCTGTTCTTCTGCATCTATATGCTGTGTATGTTCCTAACATGATATCTGTTCAAAATTCAGACTTTACAAAGTAAATGTTTTTGGATTAGATTAGAGAATGCTAGATCTGTAGTTCCGAGTAATATATATGGCAGTTTTGGTTTGGTTCGGTTCTTCGACTTAGATTAAGAAAGCAATTTTGATATGACAAAATCAGGAAGTATATTCAGACTACATTACTGATCTGAAGTGATAGCTTTGAATCGAATCGGTCTAGTCTATATTCTTTGAATGTCAAGGTAATTTTAGTTGAACTATAGAAAATCATGCTAGTTCTATTTGTACTTTGTAATCAGCTGATGGCCTGATGATTTTGTTTGTCACCAATCTTTTGACCTTGGTATGCATTAGCTGATTGCGTGGACATTCTGTTTAAAAATGCCACTGTTATGTTGTGAATCAATTAGCAACACAATAGTATATAGAAATGATATTCAGAGTTGATCTTTGTTACATGCAAACATTAAATAACTTATAGACAATTAAATAGACAGCCCCTGTCTGTGGATTGTATAAGATGTCTGTTTAGGTATCTGTGTTGTGGATTCCAAGAACTTAGAGACAGAGGTCAAATGCGTGGGCTGTACATGACCTTAGACCATTTTTAACAGTTCAAATGGGTTTAAACAGTCCAACAGTTTAATTTACTGTTTACCTAAACAAGGGTGGCCTATGTTACTGTTTAAACGAACTAAGGGTTTGCTTGGTTCACATCCTAATTTTGCCATACCAAAGATTTAGCAAGCTAAAAATTGGGTAAAAAACTTGCCATAGATTTGGCAAGCCAAATATGAGGATTTGACAAATTTTAGTAGCCAACCAAGTACTAGCTAAAATTATGGCTTGCCAAATCTTCGGCATGGCAAATTTTAGATGTGAACCAATCAGGTTCTAAATGTCCATCTAGACAAACAAGGTACACAATGACATAACTTACGGGCGATTACTAAGGCCCTGAGCGAGTGAGCGAGCATGTGAAGCCAGAGAGTTTCACCCGACCCCTTGTTTGTTTTTTGAGAGAAAAGAGAAAATTAATCCTCAATACAATGCAAAAAGGAGCCATGCATGGCCCAACTCACCCGGGGTTCTAACAAACGATGCCCTAGCAGTCATAGCCCATGTACCACCGTTTGTCTAAACTACCCACGTCGACTATTATAAAAGATAATTAAAATAAACTCATAATTTGTATCTAAATTATTACCCACATCTAACATTACTAAAGATAATGCCAAGTAACACCTAAACTAGCCACATCTACTATTATGAAAATATAATACAAAATAATCACTTTAATTTATATCTAAATTACCCAAATCTACTATTATAAAAATTAAATTTAAATATCCCTCAAATCTACATATAAATGCTAATACAAGCTATTGTAGAAAATAATCCAATAACATTACAATAGTATATACATGTTTCTAAGTTATGCACTCTATACCATTAAAAATTAAAAGTAAGCATAATGCTAAATGACATTGCATAAACAAAGTAACATGCATATATTATGATAAAAGATTTATTTTAACAGATTATCATGTGAAGAAAATTGTTCCCTTCAGAAACAATATAGGGGGGACACTGGTACAATTCACATTAAAAGTTTTAAATTGTTACTTTAAGTTTGTATATGTTTATTGAAACCTTATCATATATTCATACTAAAAAAATATTTTTTAAGAAATAAAAGTTTTTATAAAATAACACTATTGCACGTATAATTCTTTGAGGCAAAAGATTTGACATCTTGGGTACCACATTGCCTGCTTTGAAACAATTATTTATACTAACCAAAAATATTCTAAGATCTAGATTTTAATATAATAAAAAGGAAATTTTAGAACGAAAAATACTATAATCACTAGAGTTTTCAACTCAGACTCTAGATACAAAATTGCAAGACTAATAAGAAGCCAAAATATTCATGATGTTACAAAAGGAGATGCCACAAGAGCTTATATAATTTACACCTAGGTTTCAAGTAAATACATATTGAATTGAAGACCTAGAGGAGCAATGTAAAGCATGACAATATGTATTTTAATATTACTAGCTAAAGGCTCACAATGGAGTCTCTACGTTAATCCATATGAATTGTGCTAGAAAAAATATAGATCCTAAAAATTGACATAAAAACAAGAAATAATTGATCCATGCTTTTTTAGACAAAATTGGTGATCATCATTGATAACAATAGATACTCCCTACGTCACTGAATATTGCAAACTTCGAAAGTTGTCTTAAGTCAAACCTTTTTAAACTTTGACCAAATTTCTAGAAAAAAATACTAAGACATATGGTACCAAATTAGTACCAATAGATTTATCATACAATATATTTCTATAAGACACTCATTTTATGTCATAAATATTGATGTTTTTTTTCTATAAAGTTGGTCAAAGTTAAAAAAGTTTGACTGACACGGATTCTAGGAGTTGCGGCTTTTAAGGACAAATGTAGTATTTTTTTTTTTGAACCTGATAACATCAGATATTGGGTCTATAGAGTTATATATCTCATTTTTAAAATAAATCTTGTCATGCCAATCTCACGTTGACAACTAATATAAAAATTAGATACATTCTTACAAATTATTTTTCTAGATAGATAGATAGATAGATATAGATAAATAGATAGAAGAATTTTGTAGAGATATACTATTATGCCATAGGAAGAAGGGAATTAATCGTAGCCATAAAACCCGACACCATGATAGGCCACGCAAAGTTTGGTGACGCCACAGGTATCCTGTGGAGGTTTGCACCGTCCACCCGGGCGTGGGGCGGCTGGCGGCACGCCGGCAGCCCCATAATATGTCACTCTCTCCCAACCGAGCGAGGTCGAAGGGGAGCGGAGAGAGAGAGGGGGAAACAGCGAACGGCCGCAAGAGACCGCCAGGCCAGAAGTGGATGGCTGGCGCGCCATGCAACGTCGAGCCGCCGGGCCGCCGGTTGCACTGGCGCTGGCTGTGTCGCCCGGCGACGCCGGAGGCTCCCGGTCGCTTCGGCTCGGTGGCGGACAGGGGCCGGGCGCGGCTGGGGAATCCTGCGCAGGCTCCGGCTGCGCTGGCTGACGGCGCAGTGGCTACGGCGTGCGGCACGCAAGCTGGCGGCGTTCGTGGGCCCGACGACGGTTACGACCAGCGGTGTTCAGCAGCTCTCGGATGCACGGCCGGCGGCGTCTGCACGGTTGAGGCCTTGCTATGTGCTGTCTCTGTCCTTTGGCTAAAGTTTGCTCTTGTCATTTTGGATGTTTGGACGTTCGTATAGTAATTAAAAAGATTAAACATAAGCAAATTATAAAACTAATTAATAATCTATTAAACCTTATTAATCCATCGTTAGCATATTGAGTAGAGAGCAGCCAGATTTTGGCTCAAAGAAAGCAGGGGACGGTGCCGGTGTACTATTCATGGTTTATATAAAGGCCCCGTTTGGGAGGGCTCCCGCAGCTCCGGATTCACCTGCCAAATCACTGTAGCACATCACCATCGCGGTACTGTTCACGAATCCATTTTTCTCTCTCCTCTCCTCCTCTCTCACTGTAGCAGCCGGAGCCGCCGGAGCTCAAATTTTTGGCTTCGTTACTGCGTTTGTGTCAGTGGGGTGGCAGTGAGAGAGCTAAATGGGAGAGAGAAAAATGGATTCATGAACAGTACCACGATAGTGATGTGCTACAGTGATTTGGCAGGTGAATCCGGAGCCGCGGGAGCGCTCCCAAACGGGGCCAAAGTAGTCTTTTACGGGGCTAACGTTTACATTGGCTTGCGGTGGGGAAGCCCTCGAGAAATTTTCCTCACCAGAAAAGCAGGCCCAACGCAAACAACCTAACCACACAAGCAAAAGGCAGAATGTTACTACCATCAGAGCAGAAACTGGACGCCCCGAAGCCTGTCGTTGTTGCTTTCCGGAGATGCAGGCATGAACAGGACCGATGGAGTGGAATGAGTTGAGTTTACAAATTCACAATCTGTTGTGTTGGAGAACGGATTCAGGAGAACAGGACCGATGGAGTCAAGAAGTATAATTTGCTGGCCCCGGCCGCTCCAGTATATCTGTTACCTTGCCTCAATGCTTCTTGACTTGTTCCCACAATGAACAGTTCGGAGTCTTTGAACTCTGAAGAGGCCAAAAAGGTGGTGCGGCTGTAAAAAAGAGGTTAGTGCGCGTTTGTAGACTGTTCGCTGCTTGGTCAGCTGCTTGTCGACTAGTTGTTCGGCTACTTACGGCTGGTTTGGGCTCTCATGAAGCCACTGTAGAAACAGCAAGCACCAGCCGGCTTTAAGCCAGGTAGTAGCAAGTCAAGAAACAAGTAGGTCTGTTCCCCCTTTCGGTCCATCCATCTATGTCTCACCTACCAACCACACCCCCTGCCCGCCCGCGGGACTTGTTTGCCGCTGGAACTCCTGTGCCGTTGCCTTGCCGTAGATGAACGAACAGGCAGCGCGCTGCACTGCACCACCCGGTTCCAGCCAAGGAGCCCCAGCAGCGCAATTTCCTACAGTACGTGCGTCCTGCTCCTGCCATGGAGGGGCCGTGCATGTCCGGTCATCCTCATGCTCGCTCTGTCTGGACCTCCGGTCCGCCGGTGGATTCCAGTTTCAGTCGATCTACGCGGTGGAGGCAGCTCGGATGTTTCCTTCAGCCGGCTGAAAATGGCTGATTTTACATGATATCAGGGGCAAAAAAAAGGGGCTATAAATTAGAAAATCTATCGTCAAACATAGGAGCGCCGCCGCAGCTGCAGCTAGCGGGGAGGCGTACCTAGGCATGCTCATGCGCTACAGGCCGCTGGATGGATGGATATAGATGGATGCATGCCTTCCTCATCACATCAGCAGTCATCACATATCACCACTGCAAACCGAAGCCGCCGAAACGCTTTGCTTGCATTGCATTGCATATATGACGCGAAAACCACCGCCACCATTAACGCAAGAGACTCCAATTTGGCTGCTTTCTGATGGGTACGTAGTTGACTCGATCGGGCCGGGGGTGGGGGGCAGCCGGATCCGGATGTGCGTGTGCGTGTGCCACATCACTCATCAGTAGTTCGAGTAAAACGTGTTCCTTTATTTCTACTATTTGAATGCATGCATGCGTCAATGTTAAGTAGGGTAAACTCAGCTTTCAGTCGCTAGTGCCTGCTACAGCCTACAGCCTACAGCCTAGTAGTGGTAGTACGTCACTGCTAAGGTTCACGACACGAGTTGGCAGGGCACCCAAGCGAGCAGGTAGCGAAAGGCAACCGTACCGCACAGCGTCCACGCCAGTGCATAGTACCGTATTTCTCGATGCTCTGTTACGTTGTTTGCCGAAATACACGACAGAATGCTACTAGCTTCTGCCAAATACAATATATAGATTAGGTCAATTTTGCTAGAGACACTACTCGCTAAGTTGTTTATGCCATCTCGCCTAATAAGTGAAAGTAAAAGTCTCGCCAACGCCGTGGCGGAACTAGCGCTCTTAAATAAGAGGGCCAAACAATAAAAGATACATCGTAAATATGTGAAAGAAGAAATTTTTTTGTAATCATTGAATTTTAATAAAAAAATTAGTTTTCTATTGAACTTTTAGATAAAAATTAAATTTCTATTAAATTTTTGGATAAAAATGATTTCTATTGAATTTTTGATGAAAATTTTATTTTTTATAGTAAAAAAAGAAATTCATTGTTTTGGAGGGGGGGTGCACTGCCCCTGCTGCCCCCTGGTCCCGCCTGTAGGCCAACGGATGATCACTAAGGTCTAAGGGCGTGATGGTACAATTTTTGCACTAACTTCATATCGCTACTTTTCAGCTTCTCCTATGAGAAAGTTTCTGATAAAATGGCTTCTCGCTAGCTACAAGTTCTTTTTCGGCACTCCTCACATGCATAGTTCCAAGTGAAGCTGTGTGAAGTTAAAAACATGAGTGAGTTTCTTCCAGCTTTCTCGTTGCTATCTTTGAGAAATTGTTTTACCAGACATTGGAAGCAGTTTTCCCTTCACTAGTGAACCTGCTTTATGAAACTGAAGAAAGAAAACTCTGAAGCTAACTTGTACCAAACAAAGCCTTAAGGCCCTATTTGATCTGGTTCCAAAGAGAAGTCCAAATGGTTTTGACTCCTTGCTCCAGCACGGCGTAAAGGAGCTCTAGAGCCCGTGAAACTAGAAATAATGGTTTCATCGACCCCTTGTTTTTTTTGAGAGAAAAGGGAAAAATAGCTCCTCAATATGCAGTGTAAGAAGAGGCCATAGTCCAAGTCATTCAGAGCTCTACCAGGCCAGTTCAGTGTAAGAGACCTGTGCAAACGGGCCAAGTTATGACTTAGTACTGCGAGTCGAGAAAAGAGAGAACAGCGGAGTGGGTGTCGTCATCTAGCATCATGGCTCACAATTTATTATCACTAATTAGAAGTATTAATTAAATGAGACTCTACATATTTTTTTTTAGGGAATCATAGAGCTTTCATTCATTCTCATTGGGTTACAATCCGCGACTGCTAGCTCAGCTAGCCAGTCCGGCATCTCATCAAGCCAAAAGAAAGAGCATTCGGCGGTAGAAACCATAGAGGCACAAACATGTGCCACCGAATTTGCACCCCTACGCACCCATTGTACACCAAATTCAGAGAAACTCCTCCCCAGCTCTACAATATCAATACAAAGACCACCTATGGAGGACCGTGCTGCTCCGGAATCCTTCAGAAGGTTTGCAAGCCCCTGGCAATCCGTTTCCAAGACAACTCTGTCCAGTCCCAATTCAACCGCTAGTTCCAATACCTCCTTCGCTGCCAAAGCCTCCGCTGTTAGGGCGTCATCAACGTTTTCTAGCCATCTCGCTGCCGCCCCGAGCACTTCTCCTGAATGGTCACGGATCACAACGCCAGACTTTCCAACACATGAGGCCTGATCGAATCCCGCGTCTGTGTTGACTTTCACCCATCCCGGCTTCGGCTTCTCCCAAAGCACCCGAGCTGCTGATTGTTTCGGCCTCTGCTCTGGACGCAGAGAGATGAGGTCCTCGAGCAGACTTGAGATATACCTAGCCATAGCTCCAGGTTCCCATACTTTCCGTCCATGGCACCGCCCGTTCCTGCCACTCCAGAGTGCCCAAGCTCCACAAACTAACATGGTCGTCATAGTTTGATTGCAGACTTCTGGCTTGAGCACATCTGCTGCCCAGGAACACGGGTGCAGTTTTGGAATCGTCAGCCCTTTCAGTTTCTTATCCTCGGCCCAAAAGCCCTTCGCCACCGGGCACTCAAAGAAGACATGGTATAGTGATTCAGCCGGGTCACCACACACCTCACAGTGGCTTTCCCGTTCCACATGCCTCCTCTTTAGCTCAACCCTCGACGGCAACGAGTTATGCAACACTCTCCACCAAAACATCCTGACTTTTGGAGGAACATCTAGTCTCCACAAAGTTGTCCAGGGAGCAGACCCTCCCGACGCCGACGTCTCCCCCAATGTGGCCATCGCCGCTGCTGTTTGATCTTTTTTCAGCATGCTGTAGGCCGATCGGACAGAATATATGCCATTCCTTTCGAACGCCCAGGCAACAACATCCTCTGTCAGTCTGTTACTCAGTTTAATCTTGAGGACTTCTGCTGCTTCAATCGCTATGAATGATCTGCTGACCGCCCTCTCATCCCAAACTCTGGTTCCCGGGATAAAGAGATCAGACACTTGCTCCGCTGTCGCCTTGGGTAGACGTATCAGAGGTTTCAGCGTTCTTACTCCTGGAATCCAGTTTTCTTCCCATGCACTGAAATTGCCGGGACCAACTCTTCTGATGATATACCCCCGGCAAGCACATCTCGTCCATGGAGGATTGCCCTCCACGTTGCTGAACTCCGCCTTTTCTTGGTAGCCGAAAGGAAATCAGAGTTGGGGTAATACTTTCCTTTCAGTACCTGTGCACATAGCGAATCCGGTCTCGTCATCAACCTTCACCCTTGTTTCCCGAGCATCGCCTTATTGAAAAGTGAGAAGTCCCTGAAACCAATTCCACTGTCACTTTTTGATCGTGTCAATTTCTCCCATCTTAGCCAGTGGAGCTTATGATTATCCAGGCTGCTTCCCCACCAATAGTTTCGGGACTGATGAGGTCAGTTTCTGACAAACCGCCGGGGAGAGTTTGAAACACGCCATGGGGTACGTGGGAACTGACTGAGCATTAGCCTTCAGAAGAACTTCTCTAGCAGCACAACTCATGCTTTTCTCTGCCCATCCCCCAATCATACCTCTCACTCGGGCCGGCACATACTTGAACGCATCCAAGGCCCCCCGCTCCGCCGCCGTGGGCAATCCTAAATATTTTTCACCCAAAGCTTCAGTTAGAATTTGTAGGCTTTCATGCACCACGATCTTGCTGTCCTCTTCGCAGTTGGGACTGAAAAATATAGCCGATTTGTTCCTGTTCACCAACTGTCCCGACCCCCTATTGTATTTGTCAAGGATGCTCGCAACCCTGTCTGCCCCTTTCTTCGAAGCCGGGTTAAAAATGAGGCAATCATCTGCAAACGGGAGGTGTGACACCCAAGGCACATGCCTGCTCACTCTCACCCCCCGTGACACATATAAAGGCCCAATCTTCGTGATCATACATGATAAACCTTCCACACATAGTAGGAACAGATATGGTGATATGGGGTCACCTTGCCGAATACCACGTGATGGCTAGAAGCTATCCGAGAAAACACCATTGACACGGACAGAGAAGGAGACTGATGTGACGCACTTCATAACAAGAGTGCACCAACTATCAGGAAACCCCAACGCCCGCATGATCGCATCTAGATACCTCCATTCCACCTGGTCATAAGCTTTCGCCATATCAAGCTTTATCGCACAACCTCCATTCTTCCCCTTCTTATTCCTCAGGTAGTGGATGCACTCATAGGCAGCAATGAGCACATTGTCCGTGATCAATCGGCCGGGAATAAAGGCACTTTGCTCTACCGAGACCACTTCGTCCAGGATAATCCGGAGACAGTTAGCCATCGTTTTAGAGCAGATTTTGTAGAGTACGTTGCAAAGCGATATAGGCCTATACTGAGAAAGCTCTTGCGGGTTACTGATCTTCGGAATGAGAACCAGCAATGTCTTGTTTAACTCCGGCGGCAATTCTCCTCCATTTAAGAAGGTTAGCACCGCTGGTGACACACATCCCTTCACCAACAGCCAATGTGTTTGAAAAAAATCCCGCATTGAATCCATCCACCCCTGGGGCCTTGCCTGGCGCCATTTGAAATAGCGCCCTCTCCACTTCCTCCTCAGTGAAGGGCCTGACAAGAATATCACACATTTCATCAGTCACCTTTCTTGGCACATGACAGCAGACCAGTTCTGGCTGTAAGACTTCTTGCGCCGTGAAGAGCTCTTGATTGAAATCACGTGCCATCTGCTCTAGGTCTTCCTGTTCGGTAAGACCCTGCCACTCCTATCCATCAGGGACTTTATACAATACGTACGTCCCCTTGCTCTTGCTTTGGCCTGAAAGAATTCCGTATTCCTATCACCTTCCTTCAGCCATGAAATCCTTGAACGCTGCTTTTCCATTACTTCCTCTCTAGCTAGAACATCCGAGAGGTTTGCCATGATCGCACGTTCCTGTTCCGTTGACCCCTGATACAAAGTTCCACTCCTCTCCTCCACTAGTTTTGCTCTCAGGTCCTTCACCTGCTTTCTGAGCGACCCAAAGACCTCACGGTCCCAAGTCTTCAAGGACTGCTACAAAGAAGAGAAGGCATTGGCAGGCGTCGAAAGATCAGCAGCGCCTGGTCCGGGATCCTAGGAACGGTGCACAATTTCCATGTACTCGCCATGGTTCTTCCACATATCTTCGTACCTGAAGGGCTTTGGTTTCCGTCGAGCCCTGTGAGTAGCCACCTCTTTTTGCTGGACCTCGACCACCAGGCCCACATGATCTGATTCCGCAAGTGGCACATGGTACACTTCCGATTCACCCAGTTCCATCATGAACTTATGATCACCCAACGCCCGGTCCAGCCGGGCCTTCACGTTCCTATCCTCTTCTTGGTGGTTATCCCACGTATACGGGAGACCGTGGAAGCCAAGATCCGTGAGGTTGCAATCATCCACCACCTCCTGGAAAGCAGTAACCTGCCACTGCTCTCGCTCATTACCTCCAATTTGTTCATCCACTGCAATGACCTCATTGAAATCCCCTAAGCACAGCCATGGGGCAGCTGATTGTGCTCTAAGAAATCTCATCAAGAACCAGCTCTCCTTCCTCCGTTCTTGTCGCGGTTCACCGTAGAAGCCTGTCAGCCACCACTGTACTATCCGCATGCTGTCACAGAACAGAAGGACATCAATATGGGACTGGACTTGCTCATCTCTGACACAAGCACATCCTACCGCCACATCAGCACCAGACCACCACTGAGTCCCTCCGACTTGACGACGATGGCGTTCGCAAAGCCAAGGTCACGGTTCAAGCCAAGGTCACGTTCTTCACCCATTCTCGTCTCCATCAAGAACACCACCGCGGGCCTTCGCTCCTCCACCAGATGGCGGAGCTCCTGAACTGCCTCGGGCCGCCCGCAGCCCCGGCAGTTCACACTGAGGAGATTCATGGCGTCCGGCGGGGGCTGTCCGCGACAGCCGCCGCCGATCTCTCAGTGTTGTTGTTACCCCTCTTCTGTTTCTTTAGTATCTCAATCATGCTACTGGCTCCGCTGTCCCCCGTCGCGCCCATCTGGTTCACCCTGGAGCTCATCAGAGCTGAGGGAACGATGGCATTTGATCCTCCCAAAGGAATGTTAAGGTCTGGGGTCTGGTTTGCCGGCGGGGCGCCTTTGGACTTCCTCTTCCTCGCCTGCTGACGTGAGGCTTCCGCCCCACCATCTAGATCGAGGCGCCTACTAGCCCCCGTACTCCCCCCAGCACTTTGTCCTAGTCACGATCACGCTGGTCTTGCTTCAGGGGGATTGCACTTCCGGCTCGTCTGACTCACCAGCAAAACCCTCGGAGCACCGGGACTCTGATCTAAAACCCCCATCGCCAGAGCAGCTATGTGGTCTTGGCGTCTTAGACGCCGACGACGACCCACTGGCCCACGACTCCGCAGCCGCGCTCGCAAATGAAGGAATACGTCGCCGGCGTTCATCCGGAGCCTTGAGCTGAACATCATAAGGGAGTTTGCCGTTCTCATCACGTTCCACTGGGGTAGGGCACTCCAACTCCGAGTGCCCCATCTTGCCACATGCAAAACAAATGTATGGAAGTTTCTCGTACTGTGCTTGGAACCACCTTGGTTCCTCATTTTTGTTCATCCGGAGAAGAACCCCTCGCCGGATTGGTTTGTCCACTTCAATAGCAACCCGGGTGCGGAGGAACGCCCCACCAGCTTTGCCATCACCATCCACATCCATCTTAATCACATCCCCAATCAAGCCCATAACCTTGGAGCCCTTCGTCCGATTCATCCATGTGGCAGAACCTTCTAAATTATATGGCCCACAAGCACCTGACATTGTCCTAAAGACCTCTGTCAACCATACTTGTACACCATATAACCTAGAATGTTCCGTCGGGTGAACCCCCGATAAACCACAATTCCTCCAGGATCGATACTTACAGAGATATCACAGTATTACAACAGTTTTCATACAAAATACCAGAGTAGCGGAAGACTTACAATAACTTAATTTACAAAACTTTTGTTAAACTTATACAAACCAGAGTAGCATTATTACAAAACAGCGGAAGTATCATTACTTAACCTTAATACAAACACACACAATGGAAGTGCCCTGCCCACGGGCCACACAACCTATTCCTCGTCAGTCACTTCATCAACAACCGTCATGCAGCAAGGGCCGTAACACACTTGCTCACGCGGTTCACCTGCAACAGGGGTTGAACAAACCCTGAGTACAAAAAGTACTCCGCAAGACTTACCCGACCAAAAATTCGGGGAGAAGACTCAGGAATGCTGGCTAGTGGGAATCAAGGTGAGGCTTTAGCAAGATCAAAAGACACCTTTTTGCAAAAAGAGACTAAGCCAGTCCTTATTTTACTACATCAATCACTTGTCAAACATGTAACGGATTCAAAACTTTCCATCATCAACTTCCATCATTACTACGATGCCGGGACTCGGATCACGGCTCCCATATCGTGGAGCACACGACGATTCGAATCGCTTTATATACCCAGCTGGGGCTTCCTAGCCACACGATGTATGCATGACCAAACATCTTACATACATCAACTCACGCTTGCATTTCTCCAGACCAGAACGGGTCCTAGCCACGAGAGCACAGTACACCATCTTCCTACGCCGTCAGTCACAACCGTCGACGGGTGCACTCGTAGTATGGGTACACGTTACTTCTCGTCCCGGTGTCCGTTCTCGTGTGGATCATACAAGGGAGCTTACCGCCATTAGCATGCGACTAGTACTATCCAATAACCTCATGATCCCAGCGCCAAACAACGGACGGTCCTTAACCGACTCACAAGTGGACAACACTACACCAGGGCACTAGCCCCTCCTGATGCAAGTCACTCCACCCGGTCTCAATTTACTCATCATCATGCTCTTGTTGCATACCCTTGACCCGATCAAACTGAAGGGATACTAACAAGTAACATCAGGTTTTTGTAATTGCCCTCAACAGGGATTTGGTTATCACACTTTGAAATCATTTTATTTATAAAGCCTATGCTATCGGCCAGGCGAAGCGTATACTAAGCATTTTATAAATCAAAACAGTATCCGAGGATAATATATCAAGGTACGGTAAATGCATCAAAGTAGGATCTCACACAACTCCTACACCTAATGCATTGTATCATCACATGAAATCATAAAAACTTTTCGAAATACAAGGACGGGTTTGTATGCATCTGGGGCTTGCCTTGGGGCTTGACGAAGTTAGGAGCAAAGTGATGGCTTTGTTGAGATCAGGACCAACCTCCTCACACCGATAACCTTCCTTCGAGACGGGAGTCGGATCAACTACACGATTGAGACGCATGATTACAATGCAGTAATAAAGAGCATGCGATAATGATGCAACGATTGTTAACCTATCTTGAGTACAACTTTCCTTCACGGTATAGTTGCACTAAGAAGGTATGACTAGCGTCGGCGATGACGGACTAACGATACGCAATCAACATAAAATGCCGAAGGTCATTAGGGTTAATGACCTAGGGTCATCACTCAATCCCAAAATCGGGGCAACCCTAATAATGATTAAGGGTAATTACTAATTTATTAACTATTTTTTTACAGTCGTTGAAAGCCACTAATTAACTTGCTAATTGGAGATTAATTAAACCCTAATTAATCAAAAGATTAACTAATTAAACATTTAATTAATCAAGGTATTAATTAGGCATAATACAAAAATTGATCAAAACATAACCAAACTTCATAATTAAGATCATTAGCATCTAATTAGCACACAAAACAAATTTCATGATTTTTGGAGTTATATTTTATTTATTAAAAATCATGGAAGTTGCCTTTACTAATTAAAAGAGCAAATTTATTTATAAACAAAAGTTACAGGAAAACTGAAGTTAGTATTTTTATTATACAGAGCATTACTCAAGGAGCACAAATCATATTTTTGCATCTTTTTACTTGCCCAAATGAAATTAATACAAAAAAATGAAACTCAGCCTTTAGAAATTAATTTGGAAAAAGAGAAACAAAAAACTCTTCTCTGTTTGGGCTCACTGTGCGGCCCGAGATGGCCCAAAGAAAGCGCCCGGCTCGGCCCAGCTTCACGCCCAGGCTTGCGCCTTGTAGGCTCTCTTCCCCCCCCTCTCTCGCCGACGGGGTGACCCCCCCCTGTCAGTCCCTTCTTCCTCTCTTCTTCCTCCGACCGAACGGAGACGGCGGCGGCGCTGCTCGCCGTCGGCGGCCCTCCGGCGACAACAAGCATACCACTGCACTCCCCTCGAGCAGGCGAACACAACGAGCTACCACACGACTCCTTTCCGTCGCCGGAGCGAGCAGCGCGGTGCACAAGGCGGCTCAACGGCTCTGCTCGCGGCGGCGTGACGGTGCAACGGCGGCTACAACGCAAGCACGACCCAAAAGAAAACGGCTAAAGCTTCCGGGTGCTCACCACGGCTCACTGAGCTCGCTGATCGAAACGGAGACGATGCAGAGAGGGGATGGCAGCGACGAAGGCGGTGCGGCGGCGGTTTGGCCGGAGTTGGGGAAGATGGAGTCACGCGGGCAACTCAGACGGTTATAGCTCGCACTTCTTGGCTCAAAAGGTGCGCACGGGCGTGGCGGACAGGGTTGCAAACGCAATTGAAGAGCGGTGGAGCAGGGAGCGTGGATTGTGCCGGTGACAGAGAGTGGCCGGCGGTGAGCAGTGCAAGGAAAAGGATCGACGACGACGGCGGTTCTGGCCTTTTATAGGGTCGGGTGTGCTTGACAGATGGACAGCGAGTTCACGACGATGTCCAGGTGCTCGGGCGCGTGAGAGATCGACGAGGGTGCGAGAAAGACCACGGCGGCCGGCGGCAGCAGTGCCCGGCATGGGCAAAGGGTGAGGTGCCCCCCCTGTTCTTGTAGCACAGTGCCAGCACATCTTTCCCCTTTTCAAATTGCTCCAAGATTTTGAATAGAAGTTGAAAAATTCCAAAAATACAGATTGCTCAAAATTTAATTCTCTACAACTTTCATTTAAGAAGTTTTGTCAGAATCCAAATAGATTTTGAATTGCATTTCAAATTTGAAAATGAGCTCAAATTCTAGTTTTTGGGATTTCAAAATTACTTTTAAATTTTAAATAAAAGATGAAAATCTCCAAAAATAAAAGTTATGCTATTTTTCAAGACCTACAACTTTCATTTAGGAAGTTTTTCATGAAACCAAATAATTTTTGAATTGGAGTTTAAAACTCAAAAGGGGACACTTTTCAATTTAAAGAACTTTTGAAATTATTTAAAATTTTATTCAAAAACTTGAAAAACTTTATATACCAAAGTTGTAGATCTCAAAGAGATGCACAAACTGTATTTTTGAAGTTTTCCCAAATTTTGAATATTTTGAGATGAAATTGCAAAGGGGACAAAAACACTTTAAATTTCAAGATTTTGAAAAGGAAATTCAAATTGGATTTTTGGGCAATTAATTAATGATGTGGTGGAACTTTTTTCAAACCCAACCAATAGCATACTTTCAAAGTACAAACTTCATACTTTAAAATGGTGCCATTGGTTAGCAACTTTTATTTGCAAAATTAATTATAGTTAGCTCACCAAAATTGAAAATGAAATTCGAATTCCAACACTTAACCAACTAGGGTTAGGATTTTGGGATTCGGATTCCAAATCCAATTTCGATTCTTGCTTTTGCATCATTTGACTTATAAAACATGGTTAGGGTGTAAGCTAGGGTTAGCCAAGCACTTGTACACACCAAGGTTGCTTTTATTTGGTTGCTTTTATAAACAAAAGTAAAATTGTGAAGAAGGTTTAATGACATGCACATACGCATACGATATGAAAGAGCTCAACCAACCCTAGAAATTGATAAACTCATTTTGGTTGTTTGAATTAGTGTTCTCTAATTATGAATGCTCATGCAATGATGATGATGACATGGCAGGTTTAGGCTAACGTAACACCGGGGGTGTTACAATCCAACCCAAAGGTAGGTCGAGAACCCTGACCCACAGCTCCAAGCGGTCAAAAACAATGTCTGATGGCCTTAGGGTTTCATCATACTCCTTTAACAGGACAGCATACTTGCCGAACAGCCACGGTGTTCCAGTCAGTACCCTATCCAGGTCACGGCTGCTACCGAACTCAGCCACAAACAGGTTTCCTCCCTTCTCCCCAATCGACCAGAACTTGAGACCAACAGGATTACCCCATGCTGGCCTCATCGCAGATCGTATCGTGTCTATATGCACCGGCGATGGCGAGAGGACCTTCCCAACCAGCGCCCACTCCGCCGGCGCCAAGACCTTGTCATCCTCATCGTCAAAAAAAATCCATCACTGCTCCTTCCTCTTCCGTGAGGTTGAGGTTCCGGAGCAGGTCCGCCACACTTGGGTTCGGGCCCTTCGCCCCGTCCCCCACACCGCCCTCTCCTGTCATCGACATCGCAGACAACAGGGGGCACAAAACAGATGGATGCGCTGCGCAATGACCTGCACAGCCACCAAATCGAGCCCGACTCAGGAAACCCTAAGCGGCAAAAGCCCTAAACGGCACTTCTGTGGTTGACGGCGCCGGGGCGGCTAACCGGCAATTTGCGTTGGCCGACACCAAGCTTGCACCTTGGCGTCGTGGCGTGGGCACCGTGGCCGAGCGGCCAGCGGCACAGCTGATCAAGGTTGCCGGTGGCGGCGTCCTAGATCGGAGTTGGGGTGAGAATCGCCTTTCGAGTCGCCAAAACCGTCGCTCCGGGAATTGCGGACATATTCCGCATGCCTCAACTGATGCCTCTTCAGGCTATATAAGCTAATGAGACTCTACATATTAATCATTATGATATGCGCTAATAAGAAAGATAAATCTGAGAAATTTTTATAGAATAGTCAAAACGTTAAATATCAGCCATTTAATTTGGTAGACTATATATAACCGTTGTTACCAAGAATATCCGTGGGTTCTATTTTATTGTACAAAAATTACCTACATACTTAATATCATAAAAAATTTCTGTATAAATTACCTATGTTTGCCACTATAAAAGATAATTGAAAATAAACACCTAAATTATGATCTAGGTTACCCACATCTGCTGTTATGAAAGATAAGTAAAATAACCTCATAAGTTTTATTTAAATTATTATCCACATCTATCATTACTAAAGATAATGCAAAGTAACACCTAGATTAGCTAAATCAACCATTATGAAAAATAATATAAAAATCACTTTAATTTATATCTAAATTATCCAAATCTAGTGTTATAAAAAATAAACTTAAATATCCCTCAAATCTACATATAAATGCTAATACAAGCTATTATGAATAAAGTTATACATTAGGGAAAAAAAAAAACATTAGCTACCCATTTGATATCCACAATCTACATATAAATGTAGGCAACGTGCCAGTCAACAAAAAAAAAAAACATGTGTCTGTGCTGTGATTAGAAAAAAACATTATTATCTTAAAAGAAATTAAGTTATACATTATGAACATTTTTAGCAGAAATCATTTCGTTCCAATCTCACGTTGACATATAAATATATAAAAAAATCAGATATGGATAAAAATAGCTTTCCGTATATGGTAGATATAGATATAGATATAGATAGAGGAGTTTGTAGATATATGTACTATGCCATAGTAAGAAGGGAATCAATCGTTGCCATAGAACCCGTCACCATGGTAGCCTAGGTGATGCAAGTTTCGTGGCGCCACAGGTATAAGTGCATTTGGAGGTTTCCACCGTCCAGCCGGGTGGGGGCGGCCGGCGCGGCGGCCTCATCTCTCTCTCTCTCTCTCTCTCTCTCTCTCTCTCTCAGCGCTCTCGCAAAGCCACAGCCTGACGAGCCAAAGACAGAGAGGATAGACGAGGAGGAAGGGAAGCGGGCAGAGGGAGGACACAGCAGCGAGCAGCCGGCCAGACACCGCCAGACAGAAGAGGATGCCGGGCGCGCCATGCAACGTCATCGAGCCGGCGGGCCGCCGGTTGCGCTGGCGCGTGCTGGGTCGCCGGCGCCGCCGGAGGCTCCCGGTCGCCCGGCTCGGCGGCGACAGGGTCGGGCGCGGGCGGGGATCCTGCGCAGGCTCCGGCTGCGCTGGCTGACGGCGCTGTGGCTGCGGCGCGCGGCCCGCAAGCTGGCGGCGATCTACTTGGCGGCGCTCACGGGCCCGCCGGCCCCGACCGGCACGTCGTCGTCCACCTGCCCGCCGTGGATCGGCCTGGAGCCATGCTTCGCCACGCCGTTCGTGGTCAGCACCAGGCCGTGTAGCTGGTGAGGCGCCGTCGCCTCCGTGGATGGTTTTCAGCTGGCTGCGCCGGAGTGCGTGCAGCAGGTGACCGTCGTCGATTCTCGGCAAGGTAACCGTGTTACAGTGACACCAACAAATATATGAAGCTTTAGTGCAGCAACAACAACCAGCCATGACCATGGGGCCGCCATGACTGGAGAGTGGAGACGTACTGGAGCACCTGGTCCTAGAATCCAGATGCATGCATAGATCGAATTGGTGGACAGATCCTTTTCTTCTTCTTTTTTCAGTCTCCTGTTCTTGTTCTTGTTTCGTTATTATATATAAGCAAACAAGTTGTAGTAAATCTCTTGATCATCTGGAGTTTCGTTTCTGACCGACCTCACCGGCGATACAATCTGTGGGAGGACAGATTGATTGAATTTGAAATTTGAATAGTACCAAATTAAACAAAACTGGTTGCTGAAATTATGGCGTTCATCAGTCACAAGAGGAGAAAGACAATCATCAACTGATGAAGTACTGTACGTAGCGTAACGTACGAAACGAGCAACCAAGAAACAAGACAGCCAGAGTCAGCAAAACGGAATTATCCTGAAGCGACGTGCGTCAAATCGAAAGACGTCAAAAGTAGTAGCGCACACAAACAAATCATTCATCGTTCACCGAACTGCTCCGAGACTTTCAATACTAGCCCAGAGAATTTAATATTTTTAACTTTATAATCAATTACATATAAAAAGTATTAATATTAATATTGATATTTGTAATGCATAATTTGTATCATTAATATAAAATAATACATTAATATTTATAATACATAACTTATAATACGAAAGTATACATAATTTGTATATCAATTGAATATATATATACTTTTGTAATAAATTTATTTGAAATGTTGCACGTATTTTTTTGTAAATCTAATTAAAATTAAGAAAATTTAATCTGCATTTCTCTCATGGTGCCTTCCTTTCTAGGAGAGGAGTACATAAGCTGAATAGTCTCACTCAATCAAAGAGAAGAAAGATACACATGTGGCTCCAAATGCACCTATACCATATATACCGTAAATATTAATACGAAGGGAGTAGCATATATATACAACTAAAATGGCACATATACGTCTATTCTTTTTATGCTAGTAATATACCTATTCTTTTTATGCTAGTAATACACCTATTAACTCTATTCTACTTTCGTACTTTATTACTCTAGATTTATATAGCACATATAGTTGAATAAGCAAGAGTTGCATCCTCTCTAGTATTCAGAAAAAGAATTGATAAACAAATGAAGCTTCCCAAATCACTGAAAAAAGTTAGAAGCACACATTCATTGATCCCTCCAACCGTTCTTCCAAATTTTTACTCCTAAGAGAATCTAAAAAGTACCACAAAAAGATTTGTTGGCGACAATTCGATCTTCTTCATGCATAAATCACACTTGCCGCCCATAGCTTTGCTATATGGGACAACATTTAAGTGCTTGGTCCATTTTATCTGATACAAGTTAGAATGATACGTCACGGTTTTCTAGATTGCACTTTGATCATTTATTTGTTTTATATATTATATTATTTATGTTTATAAATATATAATCAGGATAATATAATTATTTTTTTAAAATCTAATTATATAAAGTTTATATTGTATTAATTAAAAATAACTAGTAAGTATTAGTGAAATTTTTTAAGTTTAAAAATGCATATCGTCGGGTAAATGAACCGGAGGTAGTTAATAATTTAACGATGAGGCACTCCAAAAACATCGGCAAGATTGAAATAAACCTACTCCAGTGTTTGTCTGTCTAGTCCACGGAAAGTCGTCCTAACGACATGATTGGCGGAGTGGCTAGGAACGTCCGAGCAGTTAAATATCTCAATCAAAGAATTCCTTGCTCCTTGAAAGCAAAACGAATAATATCGCAAATCCCGAAGGCCGAAGGAGAGCTGCATCGATCGCCTCATTCACCCGCCCCATACATGGGCGGATCGGCTCCAAAGCACTTGTGGCTAGCTCCAGCGGCCACAGTGGGTGCCTGTCGTTAGCAGCACGCATAATCTGGAAAATCGCGGATCCCCTCAAGGCCTGAACATACTGCGCATGCCGGCACGGCACGGGTTTCAAGCTCGAGATTCCAGAAATACTCCAACGTTTCAAACTAAGTTCGTTTGATTTTTTCACCTTAAATTTGATCGCTCATCTTATTTAAAAATTTATATAAAAATTTAGTTAAATTTAAATTATTAATAAAAAACTTTTAATAAATCAGTTGCGAGGCTTTAAACCGATTCCCGCCGACCGGGCGATGACGAGACGAGCGGCGTGGCGCTCCACGTCGGACTGGGGACGAAATTGAGCCGGCTGAAAAGTTTGGGGGACGGAATGGTCGTTTTCATAGTTTAGGGACGAAATTGAGCCGATTGTGAAAGTTTGAGGATTAAAATGACCGTTTTTAAGTAGTTTAGGGACTAAACCGAGCTTTTCGACGACGATAGTTTGAGGACCAATTTAGCTATTCCGCCAAAAAATTTATATAAAAATTTAGTTAAATTTAAATTATTAATGAAGAACTTTTATTAATAAGGTAACCTACAACAAAATATATTATATTCTACGCAATTTTTTTAAATAATACGAATGGTCAAATTTAGAGTTAAAAAAGTCAAACAAACTATAAGTTAGGACGAGGTTAGTACTACAATATAGGTATGGTAGCTGCAATGTCAAGGCACCACCTTACCGCTAGCGCTTGGCGTCGCGGTGTTCATCGGCAGACGGCAGCTCGAGAACCGTGCATGCGCATGGGCTTTTATGATCATACTCTTATAATCGTGTTCTCTCCGTATAGAAAAAGAAAGTCATTTTGGACAAGGTTTAGGTCAAACATTGAGAACATAAATCATGAATAACTTTTAGATTGTTAAATTTGAAAGTCAATAAAGAGGGTAGTCCTCCTAGCTAGGAAGTCGTTGATGAATTAACCAATTTTTACTACGTATCATTAAGGCTCTGTTTAGATCCTATGAACTAGTAACTAGTTGATTAATAATTAGTCCATAAAGATCTAAACAGGTGAACTAGTAGGTGAACTGATGTCTAATCTAAGGCTCAATTAGTACTAGTTCATTAGTTTATAAACCCAACTAGTTGAACTAGTTGTTAGTTCACTAGATCCAAACAGACCCTAAGAATTTGATGTGAAAACCATATATAGAATTGTCTTAAAAATACTGTAATAAAAGTAAAAAAAATCACTTTGTGCTGAGTATTTTTACAAAAAATATAAAATTAAAAGAGATCGTGTTATTATCTAAAATGACTTCTAAATCTTATACGGAGGAAGTGTATGGCCATGCATGGCTGACCCATAAACGATTCCACCTGTCTATCATGCTCATCTGATCCAGTAACCTATTTGCATTACTGTGCCCGCTACCATGCATAAGGCATTCTGCATTTCAACATGCTCTGCATCTTTAGGCTACTCGCTCTTATCCCATAAAAAAGAGTCTAAATTATCTTTAACTTTGATGAAATAAATAAATGTGTATATATATATATATATATATATATATATATATATATATATATATATATATATATATATATATATATAAAAGAAGAGAGAGAGAGAGAGAGAGAGAGAGAGAGAGAGACACTATATGACAAAATAGTAATGTTTATGGGAACAAGTGCATTAAAGTAATCGATCGGCCTGAAAAGAGATCCGCCAGACCATCAATTAAATCAATGAAAGGGATTGTGCACTTCTTAATATTCCTATTCCTTTGAATTTCCTAGGAGTGTCCAAACATCTAATCTTCTACAACTTTTTATAGTTTTCAATTCTTTGTTTTATAATTGCATTTCTATGAAATTCTTATGTTTTTTTTTTTTTCCTATTGTTGTGCTTTTGCAATCCGGTGTTCCAGAGAGGCTATCCACCGGTTCCTTTGTTTCACTTAAGCTCCTACCAAAAGCTATCTCATCTAGTTTACTTTATTTTAATTAATTCCTATAAGATTAGAGAAGTATGTCATCTTAATTTCTAAGGTTTTCCTATTCCTATATTTTTTTTTCTATCCTGACAGAGCACTCAATTTTGCCCTGGTCTTAGCTCAATGGCTAGCCTGTATTCCTTCCATAAAGGATTTAGAAATTATTTTTTTGACAGTAACACGGTCTCCAAAGTATAACTTTAATTTTATATTTTTATAAAAATACTCATTACAAAATGATATATTTATATTTTTATAAAAGTATTTTTTTAAGATAAATTATTTATATGATTTTCGCATTTTTTAAATTCAACAACCTAAAAATTATTTTGTAATGAGTATTTTTATAAATAATTTATCTTAAAAATACTTTTATAAAAATATAAATAATTTATCTAAATTTTGTCTAAAATAACTTTCTTTATCTGTACGGAGCGAGTACTGCGTATACTTAGTAGGTGCTACGTGCTCTGATGACTCCAATCATGGAGCAAAGCCGCGCTACCGAACCCTTCTCGTCGGGCTTGCTGTCAGCATGTGTGGGATTTAAATGCCTGAATGCCATACCTGACAGCATCGTTTCACCAAAGCACGCATGCATGTGCTGCTTGCGTGATTTTGTGACAAGCATTCCTCTCTCTGAAAGCGAAATTCATCTCGTCGGAATAGCGGCAAAAGCCTGATGAACATGCGTGTTTACAGATACATACGGATAAATAAATCCCCCGACAACTCGTCCTCGCAATCTCGACGACAAATGGGGACATCCCTCTCTAATGATACTAAGACCTTGCAAGAACACGAGTCCACCACAACGCCACTGCAAAAACGATTTATAATTTACTCTATTCGCTTGAACTAGTTTCACACAGAATCAGCTGAAACTAGCCGAAATCAGCCAAAATAAACTTAATCTGTAATCAAACGAGTTCTCGATGAGTTTTCAGAGCCCAAGTACTCCATTTACGTTTGAGTTGCAAGACAATTTTTATTTTCTAACTATATTACTCCTTGATTGTTACATATCTACACGTAGTGTATTTTACCGATGTTGGTGATTCTCCAAACCAATCACACGGGAATTAAATTCTAGTGCAAAAGAATCTGTTTGGTGAAGCTTGCTAGTCCGACACACAAGAAAAACTTGCGGTTTCAGTGTGAACAACTTACCTGTCAGTGCCCCAACAATCGAAGCCTATGAATTCTCCTTTTCCTCATTGTGTCGTTGTGAGAGATAGTGAGCTCTTGTGTCCCTTTCTGCTCTCTCAGCTGAGCAGTGGGAGAAGCAAAGTTTCAGTATATGGAATCTGGTGTTCAATGATCGAGAGCAGCATCAAGGCTCGTACGAAATCGTTGTAAGATCACAGCACATTGCACACATCAAGAGAATCAAAGGTTTCAGAGTGAACATGGCATACCTGGTACACATATATAACTAGCCGTCTAGCTCTAGGAGTGGATACTGAAAAGTGAGAACCCCCATTGTTTAAATTAGTAGAACTGTAAGGACCAAGGAAAGAAACTCTCTCTCTCTCTCTCTCTCTCTCTCTCTCTCTCTCTCTCTCTCTCTCTCTCTCGCCCCTATATAAATCTCTACTATTTACCATATTCCTAACCCAAAAAAAGGGTTTTAGATAAGCACCCAAAGGAAGATCACAGGGTTCAGCGGAACAAATATGAATAGTACCAAGTTTTACTTTTTTGACCTTTTTGACCAAGTATGATTTTTGAAATGGTTTACATATTTGCATTAACATGTGGTTTGAACCACATATTTTCCTAGGACGAGGGGTCCAGCAAATGGCTTCGCAAGTTCAATGACCATGATGCTTGGTTTTACTGCTCGAGGGACGAAATCTGGACTCCGAACATAATTTGAAAAGGGCTTCTCCTTAAATTGCAGTGTCCTCGAATTGCAGGAAGGTTAAAAGAAGCATGACGAACACTAGAAACAGACTCCCACGTTGCCCAATGAGCCGGACAAATATTGCCACTGCGTACCAAAGCAAAAGAATCTCAATGATGAATTTAAACAGACCACCAGAAACTCATTGCCAAAATAAAAATAAGAAAAATTGCCAGCCTGCAGTCACTAAACTTTCTTGGATATTGTAAGTTTACAATTACAACGTTGGCATCCGCTACGCACAAACTTTGAACAACTCCGTCAGAACAAATTCCTGAGCCTAAGCATCCAGGTCTTGGACAAATGGGCATTTCGCTTCTCCCCATTTCATGGATTATACTGTGTCTCAACTCCCATTCTTGAGGGACTGTGACAGTTTCTGGTCAACAAGACTGTCCAGCATCAGATGTGCAGTGCCAGTGCAATCATATATAAGTTTTGTTACACAGAATTAGTTATAGACTAACGCTTAAGTAAGTAGAAGCTTAGGAGTGCAATCCTAGTCTTAGCAATCACAGTCTGCAGATAAGTCTCCGAGAACTCTGTATATGAAGCCACACCAGGTTGTCATCATGTGGTGTCCAGAGCAGCCCAAGCCGAGCTCAAAGATACATCAAAATTCAGTTTGCTGACTTCACTGATGCCAGTGTAACGTCTAAAGCTCATCATGTTCCACAGTTACTGCATTATTAAAAGTTAAGATCAGAAAATTTAGGGCATGATCTTTGCACTGCCGTATGAAACTAGTGAAGGAACCAACCAGAATCAGCTTCTCCAAAGAAAAATGAGATCTCTCTGGCTGCAGATTCTGGTGAATCTGAACCATGCACGCAATTTTTCTCAGAGTCCAGCCCACACATTGCTCTAATGCTGAAATGACCAAAAAAAAAAAAAACTGTTGGTGAGCACAAAAAAATATGAATAAATTAATGCAATAAAAAAATGTACTCAAGCCCATAACTGGCTAAAAGAAAAAATAACTAGCTATTAACCTGTTTGGATGAGAGGTTTTGGCCTTTCTTGCATCAGTAGGTCCAATCAAAGCTCGCCATTGTGCAATGGCATCAGGTCTTTCCAGAACCATAGCAAGAACTGGACCACTAAAGATCAACACAAACATAAAAATTCATGTTACAAGCTGTTAGTGTCAATGTTAGCCTCAAAGCGTCCAATGCAAATGTAGAAGTTAAACTGAACAGAATTTGCAATCCGGGAATAAAAGCGTCAATGAAGATTCAGATATAGCGTGCTGACTAGTCAACTGTGGATAAGTATAAAACACACCACTTCAATATTTTCAGTAATTAGTGTCAATGTTAACCTAAAGATTGCATGTTCGCGGCACAAGTATTAGTGACACATACAAATATAATAACAATTAGCTTGTTGTGCTCATATCTCAGAAACTGCTACTTGATTTTTAAAGAGATAGCTACCAAATATCAATTTAGCTAAGGGTTTGATGTCAAGAGATGTACAAATCAGCATTCTGCCGCCTGCATTAAGAACAACTGAAGACAACACAAGCAAAAGAGTAGATGTTCTAGACGACTGGAGGCTGCAGCATAGACTAAATTAAGCTAGTGGCAAAGCCACGTACATGGTTGTAGGCACCCACAAAAATTTGAAAAATTAATATTACAATCAAATCTTCACCACTATTACAGCTTAATTTTTTCACATCTACTAGAAAACTGCATCACCCTCTAATTTGCTCTAGCTTCACCTGAAGGAAGCATTATGCAAGAAACATAGGAGACATGAGTCTTTCAAACAACAATAATACCTTGTTATATACTTGACTAGGCTGTCAAAGAAGCTTCTCTGGGAATGCTCCGCATAGAAGAGAGATGCCCTTTCAGCATCAAGCTGGACCTCGGTCTCTTTGACGATACGAAACCCAGAATCCAAGATGGCCGCCTTGATTTTTTCTGTGTACTTACCTGATAAACCATCAGGTTTGATCATCGCAAGGGTTCTCTCCATCTCAACAGCCCCACATCTGCAGCACCTGAAATTGATAACATTCCAAAATCCAACATCACTCGCAAGCCTATGCATCAGACTCTCAGCTTACATAGCCTTGCAGCCTTGTAGGCTTGTACAGCTACACAGTACAACATACAAGGCATCCCAAAAGCGGCCCTCAAATAAGGTCTAGTTTATTTTATCTAGAACTAGGATTCTATGAACTACGTACGTCGACTCGATTGAAGAATCACTGTGCATAGTTAGATCTACAGGCAAGTAGGCATTGTTTGTTGTTGATTATGACCAAAGGGCCCAAATCAAGGATGGCAGGGCGACAACTTGGTCAGATGTTCCGAAGCAAGCATCCTAGTCTAGCAAATCTAGCATTTCTTAGGCAAAGAAAGGTCGAGAAGCATCCTAGTTTCTGAGGCTGGACCGCACTGGGAGCAATAGCAAGGAGCCCAAAAGTCCAAGAAGTTCAGGAGCGCAGCTGCGCAGGAGTGGTGTTATAGAAACAACAAACAAGACAAGCGCCGCTTACCCATAGATAAAGAGAAGGAGAAGCGGAGGCAGGCAGACCCTGACGAGGGCGCCTGATGCCGGCGTGGTGCCTCCGGCCATCCGCGGCGGCGCGGGGGACGAGACAGGGAGCCGGTCCGGCCTGAAAGCCTTGCTCTGCCCAAGTGCTCTGTTCTGGTTCTGCCAGCCGACACAGGACCAGATATCCCCGTTTTCTCCGGCGGTGGACCTAGGCCGGAGCTGAAGAGGAGGCCCGTCTCTCTCTTGTCCGGTCCGGCCCATTACGGCCCAGCAAGAAAGGCAGCAGCCAGACAGAGCCAGCCGGCCATCCCGCTCCGTCCAGGCGACGACTCGCTGGCTGGCTCCCCTCGCCGCCGGACGCGACGGCCACAACACCGGAACCGGAAGCGCAGAAAATAATCGGAACAATTCCGCGTTCCCCATCCGGGAAAAATCCCCAAAGGAAACCCTCGCTTCCCCATCTGCCCCGCCGCCGGCCGCCAGATCTCCGGCCATGGACGACGACGGCGCGGCATCCCGGTCGCCCTCGCCGTCGCTGTCGCGCTCCCCGTCCCCGCTCCCCGTCGCTGGACCCCGTCACGGTCGCCTCCGCGCCGCCCGGCCACGTCGCCGTCGCTATCCCGCTCCGCAAGCCTTCCCCTTCCTCGGGCGGCGGCGGCGGCGGCGGCGGCCGTGAGGACGCGTGGAGCGACGGCGCCACCTCCACGCTCATCGACGCCTGGGGGAGCGCTTCGTGGCGCTGGGCCGGGGCAGCCTCCGGCACCCGCAGTGGCAGGAGGTTGCCGAGGTCGTCTCCTCCCGCGACGGCTACTCCAAGGCGCCCAAGTCCGACGTCCAGTGCAAGAACCGCATCGACACGCTCAAGAAGAAGTACAAGATCGAGAAGGCCAAGCGCGACCCCGACTGGCGCTACTTCGACCGCCTCGACGACCTTCTCGCCCCCGTGCTCAAGCTCAATTCCTCCTCCTCCTCCTCCGTTGCCGCGGCTGCTGCTGCCGCCGCCCGGAGCGCCGCGCCCATGGTGCCGCCGCGCATCAACTTCCCGCAGCGCACCCGCACGCCGCTCCACTCCAACGCGGGGGCCAAGCGGAGGATGCCGTCGCCGCAGCCGCCGCCGCCGCAGCCGTCGGCGTCGTCCGAGTCCTCCGACGGGTTCCCGCCCTCCGCGGTGGCGAACGGGAAGAGGCAGCGCGTCGAGGAGCCCGCCGCCGCCGCCGCCGCCGCCGCGGCGGCGGGCCAACGGCGCGGAGAGAGCAGCGTGAGCCGTGCGCAGGGCCTACGCGACCTGGCGCAGGCGATCCGGCGGCTAGGCGAGGTGTACGAGCGCGTGGAGAGCGCCAAGAGGGAGCAGGAGCTCCGGATGGAGCGGGAGCGCCTGGAGGTCGCCCGGCAGCTGGAGGAGCAGCGCGTGCAGTTCTTCCTCAAGATGCAGATGGAGCTCTCCAACTCCAAGGCTACGGGCGGCGCGCCCACCGCCGCGCCCATGGCCGTCCCAGTCCCTGCCGACGGCAACGGCGGCGCGCGGAGGGCCGGCGTGACCGCCGAGGTCGCGACCAGCAGCAATCACCGCGTCCGGTACCGCATCAAGAGCAGCAGTCACCACCCTGCCCCTACCCCGCAGCAGGCTCATTACCAGAACAGCACGAGCCCTGCCGGGGACGACGGCGACGGCAACGGCAACGGCAGCGACTCGGACAACAAGGATGCGGAAGCGGCACAGGAGGATGCGGAGGACGAAGAGGAAGAGAGCCAGTGATGATTGCTTTCCGCTCCGAGACTCTGGGGAGTTCTTCAAGCAATGGAATGGCGGTAACTCAACAGAAATTTTCATCTGTTATAGTAATCGGTATTTTGCTTTAGCAGAAAAACTTGGTGCTCCCAGCCGCTGGGGAGTTCTTCAACTAGGTGAGGTGGTAGTGGTGGTGTTACTGTTAGCAACAAGAACCAAAGATTATTAGCATTGAATTATGGTAAGTAGCTGAATGTTGTGGGGGTGACTGTGTAACTTGTTGTGCCTGATGCCTGTTTGTGCCCGTGATTGTGCTCTGTTGTCAGGAAATTGTCATCATATGTAACATGCTTACTTTTTTTGTGGGAATTGTTAGATGTATGGGATTGTGTTTATTCTTGGAATGACTGATTTATTGGTATATTTTGCCTTCCTTGAGCTGTGCTTTTTTATTCTAACCATGAAGATGGAGGTGGTGAGCTTGTGATGCATGATTGATTCTTTTTTTACAAGGGACTGTGTGGAAAAGTAAGTCCGAATCCGAGTCTTCTCTGCTATCTGATTGAAGATTGATTTTCCAGACTCATCAAATAGCCAAGTCCAAGCCTGATATCACTTTTTCCTTGAAATGGTGGACTCCTAAAATAGGCTTCAACTTGCCTTTAGCATTATTATTATTGATCCAGCGTTTTCTTTGCAGTAAAAATCTAGTCTGGGATTCCTGTAACGGCAGGATGGCATGCACTCGTACTCCTTTTGGTGATGACAGACTATTGCGCACCAGGCCATGTGACAAATAGCGAAGCGCAATACGCTCTGCTGCCTGCTGTTTGCTGTTGTGTTGTGCAAAAGGCCCAGTGGCTAAATTTACACTGCTGTTGATTATATCTTGATACTTTACGTAGATCCTGCTGACGGCAAGGGAAGAACTGTACGATATTTTTGCTTTGCGGAGGAGCATTGTCCGCCATGAACAGAAGTTCTACTGGCTGGCTTTAAGCTATGGCAGGCTGCAGTTGGCTTTTTCGAAGTCTGGATGAACAGTGCTTGCTGCTTACTTTTTGCAGCAGCAGTCAGCGGCGCAGCCAGGCACTCGAAAGCGTATGCGCAACAAGCAGCTTGGCTCTGCTGTGACTGGGACTCAATCTCGAACCGAAAATTTTCTATTTTTATATCGAAAGCAGAAAGTGAAATGTTTTAACAACTTGAATTGATTTTACTTCTATTTATAGAAACAAGGCTCCGTCTATTTCCCATCATATCGAATGAATGTTTCCATCTGCTTCAGAAATCAATGCGACGGGAAACAAATTGAGTTCAGAAATTACTCCACCTCTGACCTAAATCGATCGGTTATTTGGAAACTAACACGGATAATTCATGGCAACGAATTTCTTTTAAAGAAAACTAATTCATGACAACGAAACTGAGTTCCGATGGTACATATCCATTGCATTAGATACCATAGTCTATATATACTTATTTTGATTACAAATCCATGTCAGTCTAGTTTTACTGCCTGACTTGGGACTTTGCATTAGACACTAATATATATGACAGAGGACGGCCGACTTAGGACAAAGCTAAATGTATATATACTTCCTTTGATCACAAATCCATGCATGTCAGTCTAGTTTATGCTATGTCAATGTTCTTTAACTTTAACTATCAGTGTCTTAACATATATTGACAAAAAAATGGCATTATTACATAGCTTTTTTTAACAGAAAACACTTCGTGCGCAAGGGCGGTCATTGTCATGAATGTTGATGAACTTTGAAACTGCATAATCCACAAAATTACTAAATATCTAATTAAGTCCAAAATTTGCAGAATACCCTTGTCATTATATTCATCAAGTGTCACTGTCACTGTTCTGCATTGCTCCATGCATGATGCTATTGACCCTAGCCTTAAAGGTGTGGACCCCGAGGCCCAAGCCATTTCCGCTGCCTTCGCTTAGCCTCCCATGCTAGTCCGCCACGGGTCGTGCCCGTGGGCGCAACCAGCAACCTGGAATGGACACGCTGGTAGCTCCTTTCATACATGCATCGAACTATCGAAGACATCGAGTTGACCCATCTCATCACTGCTAAGTACACCCCTATAAGTCTTTTTTTAAAAAAAATTTCAATCCACATGATTTAGAGGGATTGAGATGGATTTGTGTACAGTCAAAGAAAGCCTCGTAATAATCAGATGTACATGGCAGCAAAATTTAAACTGAGTTCCAATAATCCACTCAGATGCACATGTACGTTTGAAAATACAAACTGAAACAAACAAAAACTGAGGTACATTAACGATCCATTGCCTTATTAATCAGATCGATTGTTAGCATTCAGATGGATACAACAAAGAAGATCAGAGTACTCATACAGTAGCTCATAGTGCTAATACTGCTACCTAGCACTACCAGGGTTCAGCATGGACAGGGGAGGCAAGAAATAGCGGAAGCGAGCAGTGGTCTCCCAGTGTAGCATCATCCGGGCGCAGCCTGGCCACACCCACTGGTGCTCATGCATCTCGTATATCGCCTATGCAGCCGCTGAGCTCCTCTACCGTATAGCCTGCCACCACCGGCAACGCCGCCGTCGTCCAGTAGCACAGGGCCATCCTCGCCAGCAAGATCGCCGACGCGGCCACGGCGGACGGCAGGAACGCCACGCACCGGTAGTCCAGCAACGCCATGTCGGCCAGGTGGTGCGCCAGGGCCTTCACCACCTCCTCCTCCGCCTGGCTGTGCCTCAGGAAGTGGTCGACGAACGTGTAGGCCGTGGGTCCGCTCAGGCGGTAGCCGAGCGCGGCAACCAGCTCGCGCTCCTGGTCGACGGCCTCGCTCCTGGTGCACCCGGCGAAGAATGCGACGTCGCCGGAGCTGATCCTCAGCACGGTGCTCCTGTCCTCGTACTTGGCTGCCGCGAAGACGGCCGCGGCGCCGAGGAGGCGGATCTGGCGCTCGTCGTCGCGGCTGATCTTCTTGGCCGACAGGAACCGGTCGACGAAGGAGACGGCGCGGTGGAACGCTCCCGGGGCGAGGTCGTAGAGCGTGCAGAAGTGATGCATCTTCTCGATGAGGTTGGCGCGGCCCATCATCATCATCTCCCCCGCCTGTCGATCCCTGAGGTAGTCCGGCGAAGGCCGCTCCATGGCGTCTGTCTCCATGGTCCGCAACGTGAAGTCGATGTCGGCGTCGTAGTCATACTCCGGCTGCTGCTTCCTCGTCGGTGTCTGCAACGTCGTCTTGATGGTGACCGCGTCGTTGCCCTTGCTGTCGCTGGCATCGTCGCCGTAGCTGAGCGGCGCTGCAAGCACCACCGCAGCTGCAGGCGTCCTTGGGGAGGCGTCATCAGAAGCATCAACGGGCATGGAAGAAGCAAAGCCGGCGGCCGGGATGCGAACGCTCCGAATACCGTGGAGAACGGCCTCGAAATCGCTGCCATGCTCATAGTACTGATAGTTGTGTCGCCGAGACCGCGCAAGAAGCTCCGGGGACGGCATCGGCAGGTCCGCGGCGGCGGGTGTCCGTGGGCACACGACGCTGTGGATGCCCCAAAGCAACGCGTCGATGTCGGCGTCGTCGTCCACGCCGTAGTCACACCCGCGCACCGCAGAAGGAGCCACCTCCGCTTGAGTGGCCATCGTCGTCCTCTTGATCATGGCGGCGCCGCCGGCAAGGGTGGGAAGGACGAAAGGAGCTGCGGTGCACATGGTGGGGATCGCCGCACAGCACTGCTGGAAGATAACACAGCACAGAACTAGGGCCTCAGCAGCTAAACCCTAGCTCAGAGAGGTGGAGAACGAACGAAGGGCAAGATGATCGAGGCGACGACGCGAAGGTAGGTGGCCTGACCCCACTATTTATCGAGGCGACGACGGGAAGGACAAGAAGAGGTCGATGGGGGGCATGTCCTGTCCGATTTGGAAATGGAAACAGCAACCGTATGTACGTACGTACGATGCACGCGACTATGCGTTGATGCCGTTACAGAGTAGGCAGGCTGTTAGTTTTGTTTCCGATTCAGTTGAACCCAAGGCCGCGGATCGGAGTTGAGGGAAAGGAAGAAGGGGCGTCGGCGTCCCCCGGCCGGCGGCCTGTCTGTTTTCTGGAGCAGCGGCGTGGCGAGGGAGAGGCGGGAACGGGAACGCCCCCGGCCGGCACCCCGGCCGATGCGTCCGATCGAAGCAAGGGAGAGAGGACAGCGTCTCACTGGGCTAGCTCGCTCGATGAGGCGACGTAGCAGGAAAGAAGGAACAGACGCTGACCATAGAGCATGCATAGATGGACTGCTCGCGCTCCCTCGGAGAAGCATGTATGTGAAGCTGAACCACGACCGTCATTTCGTGTTGATCTCTTGAATGTATATACACTTGCAGACGAGTATGTTGCGGTTGGCAATCCACGCAGGGAAGCCACGGCCGAACCTCTACCGTGCATAAGCTCTGAGTGCGTCCATTGTGCACGACGTGGGGACGCGGGTGACGTGGTGACCATAGCTAGCTTGTCCATGGTCCGTATCCTCAACACCCCCTGTAGTCACACGTTGGATTGGGACAACGCATAGACCGGACCGAAAAGCCTCGAATGTCGTCGTCAGAAGGCCCTTGGTTATCGAGTGGTTATCACATCGGTGAAATGTTCGGCCGTAGGAACATGTAGAAGTAGAACATAGAGCTCACCAAGCTCAGCGCGTTTCCCTAATGAATAGTGGATGTCCAGCTCGATGTGCTTTGTCACAGTGTCTTGGAGATGTCGCAATGGAGCTCGTCGAGGAGTTGTCGTAGCCACATGCATTCAGCCATAGCGTTCGCCACAACGGTGGTACTCAACTTCTACGCTCGAGCGCGACACGGGCGGCTATCGTTTGGATGACCATGACACGAGAGAATCATAGAGGAACACAAAAAAAAAAAAACAAAAAAAAACTCTCGATGTTGAGCTGTGTGTGTCTAGACATCCGGCCTAGTCGTCGTCGGAGTATGCCGTCACGGAGAGCTCAATGGAGGCACGCAGGTGCAGACCGCGTGATGTCATGCATCATGCGCTTCAGTAGCGCCAAGTGAGGAGCGCGGTGGTCGTGCATATATAGACACGCTTGTTAGACAGCAAACACGTGGTCGGTGGAGGCTCCATGGCAACGAGCAAGGATATTCTAATCCCTGTTATGTCTTGTACATTTGCATTAGGAATCTTATGCTTGCTCTTACTTTCCCATGTCCTTCCATTACTTCATTTAAGGGATGAACAAGAAATGAAGGTGACACATAAGAGGACGAACATAGAAGGCAAAAATTTAACCAAAGTCAAAATGAGCAAAACATTGGTTGGAGACGCGGGGAATCGAACCCCGTGCCTCTCGCATGCGAAGCGAGCGCTCTACCATATGAGCTACGTCCCCATTCTGGTATCAACATCTTAAAAATATTTTCTTTACTCATGTGAACTCACTCGGGTAGTCATCTTATCTTGACTGCAATAAAGCTCCTACTGCTGCTTCGCTGTGGAGAACAGAAGGTGCAAGATGGCCTGGTACCGTCAGGCGTCAGGGGCTAGACCTGCCATGAATGGCGGCGGTGCTCTCTCCACGATCGAATTGAGAATACGCGTGTTCTGTATTAATAGACCGAAATGTTTTCCTCAACTTTATATTCCATATTGTCATTCGGGGTCTATTAAATTAGAGATTCTTAGTTCAGCTTTTAAAGCAATGGATTTAAAGTGTGGATTTGGGTCCATAGTTGGGCCTAAAGTAAACTTAGAATGAACCACTTTAAGAGCAAGTAAGTATATCAGCTGGAGATGAGACTGTCAGAGGATGACACTGCATGAATGTTCAGTTCAGTCAGTACTCATCAGTCATCAGTGTTGAAGGTGGCGGCGGGCCTTGGTAGGAGGCGAACGGGAAGGGAAGTGCGGCTTGCGTGCGACCATGCGTGATGCTGAGGTGGAGCGCCGTAATAAAAAATATATACCCATGGGCCATGGCTGCACCCATGCATTTGAGTGAATGACTGGTTGGCATCGGGATTCATTCGTCCGCTAGCTGCTGCTGCCTACTAGTACTGCTGCTGCCTTGGCTCCAGTCTCGACGTCCGTCCTCTCCTCTCCTCTCGGCAAAGGCCTTGTTTAGATGGAGGTTGGAAAGAGAGCCAGAAAAGTCCCTGAAGACTTTTATTTGTTTGTGGTAAATATTGTCCAATTGTGGCCCAACTAGGCTCAAAAAGATTCGTCTCGTGATTTACAACCCAACTATGTAATTAGTTATTTTTTTTATTTATATTTAATGCTATTTACATGTGGGAAACAATTTGTGAGAGGAGAGAGATTGGAAAGTCCCTGAAGCACTTCGTTTGTTTGTGGTAAATATTGTCCAATCGTGGCCCAACTAGGCTCAAAAGATTCGTCTCGTGATTTACAACCCAACTGTGTAATTAGTTATTTTTTTATTTATATTTAATATTATTTATATGCGGGGAAACAATTGATGTGAGGAGAGAGAGTGGAAAAACTTGCATGTAACTAAACAAGGCCAAAGTCTAGCTCGCTTCTCGCGTCGCGTCGCGTCGCGCAGGAGAGCCCCGTGTGCCCGGCCGCACCGCATGCACACATTCGATTCGAGTTCGATCCACCTGGGACATGCTAGGCCAAGGCCAAGGCCGTCCTGCCGCAAGGCGCAAGAGCAATGACCCGCGCGCGCCGCCGTGGGTGTCTGATGCCGGCCGGCCAGGCAGGCGCAGTGGCAGTGGCAGCCTGGCAGGTCGATGGATCGGAGAACGTCGGTCGGTCGATCGCGTCAGGGACACAGACCATATTATGATATATGATGCGTGGACAAAACCGTCGCATGCATAAACCCAAATTAACCCCCCAGATTAAACCCAAGAGGGATCGGATCCGAGTTTTTAGCTCCGCATAAATTAAACCGGCCGGCCATCACTATACGGTATGGAACCATTATTGCATTGACCAATGACCGGCCGGGGCAAACGCATGTACAACAACGGTTAATACTAGCAGCGGGGGCACTTGCATTGGGTCATTCACCTGCTTGCTTCCGGCCGGTTCCGGGGGTCAAGGGCAACACACGCAAACCATAGGCCGGTGATCACTATGGACTCGCCGTCGTGTCACGCCTTCGCTTTTTTTTTTTTCTTTCTTTTTTCTCCTTTCGCAGCGCGCGTGCTGTACCATGCAAAGCCCACCGCCGACGACAACGGCTTGCCCGGGAGTGAAAGAAAAAAAAAAAAAAAGATGGCGCAGACCGTTGCAAATGGATGGATCCACCCAGGCCAAACCACACCACACCACACCGAATAATATCATCTTCGGGATCAGGACGCCTGCAGCTATCCATATCCATCCCTGCTTGCATCACGTTCCTGCTGCAATTAAATTACTGCTGATGGCGCTATATACAATATATTCCTTGCCCCTGGCTTTTTACTAAGTACTTCCTCCGATTTTAAATCGTTGTGGACAAAGTTCGAGTTAAACATTAGAAACATAAATCATGAATAACTTTTATGTTATTGAATTTGAAAATATGAAAACCATATAAATAGATTTATCTCCAAAAATAATTTCATAAAAGTATGTATACCACTATGCTATGAGTATTTTATAAAAATATAAAGTCAAAGTTATACTCCGGATACCGTGCCACCGTCCAAAACAACTTTTAAATCCGATACGGAGGGAGTAGTTTAATCGATCATTATCACATCCTTAATCTAGCTCGAACCTAATGCAGGCCTAGAAGAGAGAGAGAGAGAGAGAGAGAGAGAGAGAGAGAGTGAGTGAGTGAAGAAGGGAACAACTTTCGGCTAATTCCATTGCTCCTGGACAGGAGCAACTTCACCTAATAATCTGATTCCAAGCAGCCATAATCTTGGCACTGGTTGCTTTCACTGGATGAGTCACTGCATGCCTTTCTGCCCATGTGACTCAGAGCACACGGTACTCCTATCTCCCTAGTCAGGCCTTCTCATGTTCCTGTCCTCTATGATTCTGTACTTTTTTCTGTCTCGATGTGCGAGAATCACCAGCTTGTCAAATCGTCCGTATATTAGGATCTTATCTACTTTCAGCGACAGCCGTGCTCCAGGGGAGAAAAAAAATCTCTTCTTCCAAAAGGGATGTGTGCCTTACCCATTCTCCGGAAAAGGGAGCATTTGTACCAAACAAAAAAACCAGACGGAGATAAATATCGGTATTTCAGATCTTATAAAGGAGTACTCGTGCTTAAAATCGTTAAAACTGTCATTACTACATTTGGTGTTTAATAAAATCATAATTAGGTAATCATTTTATATCTCGCATAAGAAGGTTCTATAGATTATACAAATACTTTTTTTTACACAATTTTACAGATAATTGTTGGTTTGTTGTCCTTTTTTCCCTAAAGGATAGTGGACAATACTCCTTTCGATATAGCACAAGAGAAAATATATAGACATAAAGCCACTTGGCCATCTCTCCCATTTCCATTAAACCCCTGATTCATAACACGTCTCTGGTCCTCTAGGTGCTAATAATCTTGGAAGATATCGAGCCAACCGAATAAAGCACCAATGTGGTTAGTAATTAGGGTTTTGAGATGAGGTGAACATAGACTACTCTGATTATATCAAATTGAGTTGTGTGAAGACAACAGGCGGGGGATGAAAAACATCACTTTAAATGTGTTGAGAGTTGGAGCTGCAAAATAACATGGTTAGACACAAGTGAACCGAACAAAAATGCGCCCCGAGGACTACTAGACATGCATGGACCTAGCTAGCTAATGATGCATGCAGATAAATCTAATGTAGATTGTCTCAGAGGTATTCTTGATATGTATTGTCAAAGCTCTGGTCAAATGTTGAGTGCAGCAAAATCAAGTATTTTTTCTCAGGCAATACAGAGACAGATGTGAAACTTGAGGTATGTGAAGCCTTGGACATTATGATGATCTTTGAATGACAAATATTTGGGCTTACCAGCTTTGGTGGGGAGCAGATATGAGTGATTTGCTTGAGACATTTAATTGATAGAATTTCGATGCGGATCAATGGCTAGAAGGAAAAGTGCCTGAGTATGGGTGGCAAAGAGATCTTAATCAAATCTATCGCCTAAGGCTTGCCAACATATGCAATGATGGTTTTCAAAATCCCAATTAACATTTGCAAGGGGTGACAGATGCCATATCGCAGTTTTGGTGGGGCGATGACAATGATAAGAGGAGGATTCATTGGCAAGCATGGTGGAAGTTGTGTTTACCAAAATATAAAGGGGGCATGGGATTCAGAGATCTCCATAGTTTCAATCTCGCCATGCTAGCAAAACAAGTCCGGAGATTATTATATGATCTAGATTCTCTATGTGCGAGGGTGTTGAGAGTTAAATATTATCCAAATGGGAAACTTTTACAAGCTAAGCTGAAGAGCGGGAGTTCGTTTACGTGGCAGAGTGTGCTGACAGGCCTTGAATGTTTTAAGAGAGGCTATATATGGCGTGTTGGAGATGGGACACAAATTAATATATGGAATGACAACTGGATTTCTGGAAGCCATAATCTAAAAGTTTTAACTCCGAGAGGTAACACTGTGATGTCAACTGTGGATGAGCTGATTAATCCAATTGATGGGAGATGGGATGAGGTTTTGATTAGATCATTATTTTGGTCAATTGATGCTAACCAGATGTTGACGGTGGATAGCGTCAACATTTAATAGATCAATAGACACAAGAAACATATAAATATCTAGAAGTGTAGGGTTTTATCTGACAATTTTCATGAGTTTTGGTGATTTATCAATTTTCAGGGACTATTCCAGAAAACGGCGGGAAAAGGGAATTATCCGCAACTCAAGAATACGCTACACAACTCTAGAAGGATCCAGAATACACCGGAGCAAAGGGAGCGCGAGGAACTTCTAGGTGGGGCAGGCCGGCCCCACCTGTCATGCCGGCCGGCCCCTATGAGGGGAACCTTCTCCCCCATTCCAGAGTCTTCCTCCACCGCCATTGAGGGTTCATCTTAGCCGTCCCTTAAGTCGGTTTAATCCAACGGCCATTGTGCATCCCACCGGGCTTTAAATACAGGGCCAGACCCCCCTCCTGGAGCCATCAAGTCATTTGGAGATCAAGCATCCAGAGCCAGAAACCCTAGTTCCTTAGAGTTCCTCTATTCTATAGTAGTAGCCTAGTTAGATTAGATCTAGAGGGAGTCAAGCTGAGTTAATCTAGCTTGGGTTCCCGATCGGTGTTGCCAGGAGCGTGGAGTTCGGTACTGTTCTTGTACTCTTTGCATTATTACTACATTGTTCTTAGCAATATTAGTATTCATTTATGTTCTTGATTGCAATGTTCATCGTCTACTTTGATTACATGTCTAGTATAGTTAGTCCACTGCTATTGAATTCATATATATGCACGTATAGCGCTCATCCGGAGGTACCCTGGGTGAGTGGTAGGCATTATGTAGGCATGGAGCCCAGATATTACGCTTATCTGCGAGTGCCCTCTAATGTGCCGTGTCGCGTGGTAGCTCGTGGAGGTGACTTATAGCTTCATTGAATCCTCTGTAATCCACCCTTCGCACATAGGTTTGTAGAGCGCGGTCGTGATGGAAGGTGACGATTGTCTTAATTTCCTTCTTTAGTTGATGCTCCTTATGTTTGATATCATAGCAGCCTAACAATGATTGCTAGATGTGTTTGCACTAATTGAAGTGTTCGTTGATGTGTAATTATAGAATGACACTAGGAACTATTTCTCTAATATTCGGATCTAATGCGTTATTATGGTAGTTAGAGTGCTCTGAGTGAATCTATTATCTTAATATGATACTTGATCAATGCTTATAATATATATATTTATCCTATGACTTATCTCTGTTATGAGTAGATGTGAGGTTATGGTTTATTGTTGCATTAATGGTATAAGTTATCAATATATTCTGCCTGACCTTTCCAGTGGTATAAATATAAATCGATAACCTGGTAATACTCTAGGTAAAATGCTACAATGGTTTAATTATCGTGGCGCTTGCGGATCCTTTTCATAAATATATATATCTTTATATTCTTCCTAGTCACATAAAATGATATAGATCTATTTAGTGTTGTTCTTGTAATAATGCTAGATAGTACCAACAAACATTCTTTGGCACCATAGCTAGGGATGACAACCTAGTACACTGCTAGAGGTGTAGGTAATTGATAGGTGACTACCAAAACAAGTGATGAGTTAATTAATACCAATAAGCATTTTTGGCGCCGTTGCCGGGGAAGGTAGTTAGGCAATTAAAGAATATTGATTCACTTTTACTATTTAATGTGATTAAGATAACCAAGATAACCATTAACCCCCTGCTCAAGCAGGATTACCCTTATTTTGTCTACTTTAGTATCTTATGCGAGGGGTAATAAAAGACCGGTTTATGACCTTCCGGCAAGCTTCTAGAAGAAAAGAAGAAACACATTTAATCCAAGATCGGAGAAAGAGGTCAACATCACAAGAAATCAATTCATATCTCAAGTGACGAGAACAAAGATGCTTTGCATCACTCACAAATTCCATCATGTGAGTCATGGTAAGTGTAATCAAATAAAGGTGAGAAAGTCTTGCTCATGGACTTTAAATTTGATGAGTAGTTACCTTTTGCATTCCACTGCATATTTACTTCTCACAATATAAACATCCATCTCATTTAGTTTAAAGTTTATCATCCATAACATGTTTAGTTCCATTCATATATCCATCCCACTTGCATTCTTATAAATAACAAAAAAAAACTCACCATGATCATGCTTTTTCATCTACTTGAATAAACTTCTATAGTACTTTCATGCTACTTATATTTGCTATAGTATGCTTAGGTTTGGAAGTATCTTCATACACCTTTGAAATTGGGCATTGATTGTTCTCTTAAGTTAGAGTAGACATGGTGTCTGGTCTAATTTTTTTGAATCATTAGGTGTGTTGATCTTACTTCTAAAAGGTTTTTGAATTAAGCAAGGTGCTTAGGTTAAAATCCTTTCTGAATCAAATTGGACTTAATGTCTAGGTTGATTTTTGAGCCGATAGTACACTTTAGTAGATACTGGAATTTTGTTGGACTAAACCCTGCAGGAAAATTTTTAAAATTCAATTTGGGTAAGTCAAGAAAGAAATTCACATATGAGATGAATCAAGGTAGGTAGTGACTCTGCACAAGGAAGAACTATCAATGTTTATTCATTTATCTTTGTTGCAAGTTATCTTTGCCTTGAACCATGCTAGAATGTAGCAACAACAATATGAAACATGATAGATAAAATCTATGCTAAACATCTTTAAAACCATACACCATCTTGTTAGCATAGAGTTGCAAAAAGTATGGACAATAAAACTCGTATTCCAAATTTGCTATATTCCCTCAGGTATGTGTCCATTAACATTTTGCAGGAAAAGAATAGAAATAAATCAACTGATCATGAGTAATGTCAAAGGCAACCTAGCATTGAGCCTTTCCAAGACTCAAGCTAGGGGGATGATGAGAAGCGAGAATCAATTCATATCAACAAATCAGTGTCATATTTTCTCATCACCTTTAAAGACTCCACGTTGTATGTCGGCAATAAGGATGTCTAGTAAGGCCATGGATGACTATGATCATAGAAGAGACACAACTAAACCATTGGAGATGAAGTTTTCACGTGAGCATCATAGAAGTTCCCTCATCAACCATCAAGACAAAGACGACAACCAGGGAGGAACTTGAGTTTGCATCTTCAATAGACCCCAGCTCATCAACCATGAATCAATCAAGATCAAGAAAAGGTTGATGAAGAGCATGCAATTGTTCGTATCAATCAAAAGGTGAAAAGGCTAAGCTAATAGAAGGAAGGCCCTTCTCAAGGGACCACAAGCTATCACCAACGGATCAATCGGACAACCCTTCTTTTTCAGGTAAGTTTGTCATCACTTACTTCCAAAGAAGGAAGGATAAAGACATAAGGTACGTTTATCCAAGTCTCATGCAACATTAAACTATATTCAACATCTTATACCATATTGCTAATTTATCTTTACCTTATGCCATGCTCAATTTGCTAGAAGTTTAAATAAATAAAATGATTCTTTGGTTTGCCATATATATCCTTGGTTCTATTTGAATCTTTAGTCTTTTAAACTTGCTTGTTCTATTACAAGTATACTTTAAAATATTACTGAAACATAACTATGGGATCAAAGCATGCTTGTAAGAATTTGGTTGTGTATATAGACTACCCTCTCATATATATATATATATACATATATATATATATATAAATAAATCATATTAGGAGACTATTCATAAAATCAAATCAAGGTTAGAGGTACTTCTTAAAATAATATCTTCACCTCGACCTTGTTAAAAAAGAGTTGAAATAATGGTGAATCATTAACTCCTTGACAAACACTATCCTTACTTTAAATAGTATATTCCTTTGGATATGTGTTGTCTACTAATCCCTTGCAGAGAAGAAATAATGAGAGAAGCAGAAGGCTAGAAGAGTGAGAAAGGAATACAACATATAAGATAAGATGCTAATGAACAACTCAAGATGCAAGAAAGGAAAAGACCAGTGAAATTTATCTATCCTTTACCACATAGTGTCATCACACTCCATCAATAAAGGTAACAACTTAAAAGGTAAGTGGTCATCATTTCCTCCTGATCTTGAAGAACATATCATAGTACTATTCTCTTGATCTCAGTCTTAACCTAATGAGCTAAAAGATTATATATCTTATTTTTGGAAGAAGATAGTCATTATATTAAAATCGAAAACTTATAAAGAAGAACAATCCTTCCATAGGTTAATGAACTTCACTCCTTTATCTTATAAGCTTTTATACTTCTCACCCATTTTATAAATAAATAATATGAACAATGTTAATCTTATTGTGCCCAAGAATAGAGAAGAATGAATAATTTTTGGTTCTGTTGGTGTTCTCCCACCAACAGAGCCTATGCACTTGATCTCTACCTTGTCTTTATGAGCAGAACACACTTTGAGCATAGTGTGGAGAGATTCCCCTAAATTCTACAAGTGGAAGTTCTCAACCAATGACAACGATGCACATAAGATTGGTTTTGAGATGCTAACCAAAACAAAGGAAGAAGGAGGAACCACCATTGGAAGCACCACTAGTGGAGGCACCACCTCAATCCTTATCCTCAAAGAGCAAACCAAAGTACTTGATCAATGAACCACTGTAAGGAGGAGTCCAGTTCGAAGGACTCTAAATATCGAACCCTCACCGTAAGGTAACATCGGCAGTTATCCATATCTACTTTCTTGCATTGTATGATTTATTCTTTCTTTAGCATGTTTAATTTTCTATATTAGTATTGCATAGAAAATAACAAAAATAAATAGATGTGCATTAGGCTGCATTTATCTTAAAAAACTTAAAGCCCCATATAAAACTCTTGTGGTATAAAAGCTGTGGGAGTGCTCACTGTGGTGGCCTAACAAATAAATGAAAAGATATATATCATGCATTTGTACTTTCTGCATATAAATTAAAAAAAACTCTAAAAATATTAATTGAGCATCCTATTTGTGATATTGCTATCATAAAAATACTTTGAAACCTCTACAACCCAATCCTCTAAAATGGCTAATCATTAACTTTTTATCCTAATACCATTCCACGAGTTTTGGTGTTTTGTGAGAGCTTTATGCAGGATGACTCCGAGAGCTAGCTCACCTAGGTAGCTTCATCTTTACCACTGGTACACCTTTTCGACACACAATTAACCACCGTGTGAAGGAAGTAACTTCTTGGTGATAAGATTGAAGGATTCCTATCAACACTTGCTCTAATAAGCATGAGTTTCTCTGTGAGGACCACTCAGCTTCAACGCTCAACTATGACAACATTCAGCTTGGGGGAGAGCATCCCCTAGTTATCAGGTAAGCATACCTATGTGATTATCGAGTCTGTCTTATAGTCATAAAATACCAAAAATATGAGGGCACATAAAGGTCCACACCTATAGAGTCTTTTGTGAGTCCATTAGTTAAAAAGATATAAAAAATGAACAACAATTAAAACCAAATAAAGATACTCTAGCTATTTATTAAGGTGTGATTATAGAGTGTGTTTAAAAGTCTGTCTAGTTTGTTAAGAGTCAAATAAAAACTAAGGAACAATAAAATCTTGTCTTGAAAATGATGAATAGTTGCTCTGCCGTAATTCCTTTCAAGTGCCTAGTTTTCAACCTTAAGTTCTTCTGAGTTTTGGGTATGACTGCTTTGATATAAGAATTTACTCTGAACCTGAAACTTGTGGAGGCATATGCTTAAGCTAAGTCTAGGTGATTGATGGATATGATATGAGAAAGTCTGAGCTGCTATTTATCTTATTCCTAGCGATACTAAGTTCTGGAGAGTTATCTTTTAACAATTCAAAATCTTACATGATGAGCTCTTGTATGATAAAGTTTGAATTCCTATCAAAGCCATATATGATATATATTTAGAATAGGAAACCCTTTATTCATTTATGCTGCTTGCATTGCATTGAGTTCAGTCAACCTTTGTCGTATACCTTATGAGAGTCTTGTTATGCTTTTAAAATCAAGATCACACACACACACACTCCACTCACATATGCATTACTCCTACTCTAAGAGTAAGCGCAACTATTTTCCACTTTCTCCTAGATCCACTTTAAGAATGTTTTTCTCCTACACTGGGAGTGAACACTCAAAAATATATATCCCATAGGACAAACCCCTTTATAAATGCTCCATGTTCTTATCGTTATCTCTCTAATCATATTGTATTCAAAGGATACATGTGGCTATGCAAAAGAAAAGTTATTGAAAAAGAAAAGGGGAGTTAAAATATGGACAAGTGTCCAAGCAATTAAAACAATGGGTACTTAGATGCCCGTCTCCCTTAAAAAAAGAAAAGAGAAGAGAAAGAAAGAATAAAGATAGCCCATGTTTTCCCGTGAAAGTTCTAAGTTCAAAAAAGAGATTTATTTCTAAAGAGCAAAAGTAGAATTAGGATTAGCCACCATATATTCACCTATCCACCATACTCCATACACATGCACATCTTGGTTTGATTGTATGACTTGACTCTCTTTGGATCCATTGTTTGACTTTACAATATATGAATTGCAAGTATGCTCATCCTTGTTTAATGCCACTCCTATAAGCTCCACTATAATCATTAGTTGTAGGAGGGCATGACAACATAAATGCCTCAAGTAAGATCCATAAATGCCATATATTAAAGAGATTTGAGGGTGTCATACAAATAAGCTCTGAGTTTTATTTCGAAAACTTGCAAAAACTCCAGAATATTGGTTGAGTAAAGAATTCGAGACATAGTGCTTGACTTGATTGTTCTATCTTTCAATTGCTCAAGACCCATGTGAAAGTTGAAAAGCCCCATAGCTACAGGTAAAATGAGTAAGTTTGAAAGTTAGAGCAGTTTTGTCTAATCCGGAGGAGAATTTCTATTTGAAAGCATGTGTACTTTTGAGGCGTGAAAGCATTGTAGCAACTCCTGATCCAACTCTAGGCTTTGCTAAGGGACTAGCAAAGGGTAAGCTTGGGGGAGTTGTTGACGGTGGATAGCGTCAACATTTAATAGATCAATAGACACAAAAAACATATAAATATCTAGAAGTGTAGGGTTTTATCTGATAATTTCCACGAGTTTTGGTGATTTATCAATTTTCAGGGACTATTTTAGAAAACGGCGGAAAAGGACTTAATTATCAAAATACATCTCAGAATTATCCGCAACTTAAGAATACGCTACACAACTCTAGAAGGATCCGAATACACCGGAGCAAAGGGGCGCGAGGCCTTTGCCAGTGGGGGCCCGGCCCCCCACTGTCATGCCGGCCCGGCCCCTATGGGGGGAACCTTCTCCCCCCTTCCAGAGTCTTCCTTCACCACCATTGAGGGTTCATCTCAGCCGTCCCTTAAGTCGGTTTGATCCAACGGCCATCGTGCATCCCACCGGGCTATAAATACAGGGCCAGACCCCCCTCCTGGAGCCATCAAGTCATTTGGAGATCAAGCATCCAGAGCCAGAAACCCTAGTTCCTTAGAGTTTCTCTATTCTATAGTAGTATCCTAGTTAGATTAGATCTAGAGGGAGTCAATCTGAGTTAATCTAGCTTGGGTTTTCGATCGGTGTTGTCAGGAGCGTGGAGTTCGGTACTGTTCTTGTACTCTTTATATTATTACTACATTGTTCTTAGCAATATTAGTATTCATTTATGTTCTTGATTGCAATGTTCATCGTCTACTTTGATTACATGTCTAGTATAGTTAGTCCACTGCTATTGAATTCATATATATGCTCGTATAGCGCTCATCCGGAGGTACCCTGGGTGAGTGGTAGGCATTATGTAGGCATGGAGCCTAGATATTACGCTTATCTGCGAGTGCCCCCTAATGTGCTGTCGGCGTGGTAGCTCATGGAGGTGACTTATAGCTTCATTGAATCCTCCGTAATCCACCCCCCTTCGCACATAGGTTTGTAGAGCGTGGTCGCGATGGAAGGTGACGATTGTCTTAATTTCCTTCTTTAGTTGATGCTCCTTATGTTTGATATCATAGCGACCTAACAATGATTGCTAGATGTGTTTGCACTAATTGAAGTGTTCGTTGATGTGTAATTATAGAATGACACTAGGAACTACTCCTCCATATCACAATTACAAGTCGTTCTAGCTCGAGATCAAAAACGACTAAAGGAAGTCGTTCTAGCGTCGGATCGCAAAAACAGGGCCGCTTTGCCCCTCCGTATCGCCTCGCGCTTTGCTCCATTTGGCGACCAATCGCTGCACGCCCCGTATGCGAGGTGCCGCGCTTTGCTCCCCGGCGCCAATCGCTGCACGCCGTATGCAGGTGCCGCGTGCTTTGCTCCACGGCAGCCAATCGCTGCATGCGCGCATGCAAAAAAAAAAGCCAATAAAAATAATAGTTGAGGGTGGGAGGAGTTGAACCGGCGACCTCGTGCCTCGGATTGGAAAGCACCGACCAACCGGCCTACACATCGGTTTTGTAAAATAGCAACCGCATGCATATTTAATAAGGGCATATATGGAAAAATACCCCCTAATTAATCACTCCTTAGCACTCCTTGGTAAGCGTAATCCTGTCTTAAACGACTTCTAATTGCGATATGGAGGAGTATTTCACTAATATTCGGATCTAATGCGTTATTATGGTAGTTAGAGAGCTCGAGTGAATCTATTATCTTAATATGATACTTGATCAATGCTTATAATATATATATTTATCCTATAACTTATCCCTGTTATGAGTAGATGTGAGGTTATAGTTTACTGTTGCATTAATGGTATAAGTTATCAATATATTCTGCCTGACCTTCCCAGTGGTATAAACATAAATCGACAACCTAGTAATACTCTAGGTAAAATGCTACAATGGTTTAATTATACGTAAGGCGCTTATGATCCTTTTCATAAATATATATATATATATCTTTATATTCTTCCTAGTCACATAAAATGATATAGATCTATTTAGTGTTGTTCTTGTAATAATGCTAGATAGTACCAACAAACATTCTTTGGCACCATAGCTAGGGATGACAACCCGATTACACGCTAGCTAGAGGTGTAGGTAATTGATAGGTGACTACCAAAACAAGTGATGAGTTAATTAATACCAACACGATTCTCCAAATTCCAATATACACGGGGGCGAGAAGATCTTGTTGCTGGCACCCTAATCGAATGGCCTGTTTCTGTGAAATCTACATATCACTATCAATGGGCACACAAGCTTGCATCCAGGAATTATAGAAATGGGGCAGGAGGTTCTGGTCTACAGCCGGTGTGGAAGAATTTATGGAAACTATCAGTGCCGAGCAAGATAAAAATCCTTTTTTTATGGCGAGCTTTGCATGGTTGTATCCCTTGCTTTGCTATTCTGGCTAATAAGCACGTTATAAATACAGCAAATTGCCCGGTATGCCAGACAGAGGTATAAGACATAAACATATTCTCATGCAGCCGTGCAAGGAAGATCTAGAGAGCACTGGACATCTAGGTGCTGATTGAGAAATTATTGATCATGAAGATCAGGATCTGTCCTCTTGCAAGACATAGTTAGAAGGAAGGGGGAAGATACCGAGGTCAAGATTGGCTAGGCTAAACTAATATTAACTGGGTGTTGGTATATTTGGTGGCAAAGGAGACAATTAGTCCACGGAGAAGATATCCAAAGTCCATCAAGATCGACTATGGCGATTGCAACGATTACAGCAAACTATACTATTGTAGCAAAAAAAAAGGTGGCTGTGATCAATTAGGGATGGAGAATGTAACGCCCCGCCTCCTCGAGGCCGGGCTCGCTTACATCTGACAGCTTTAATAGGACCAATACTACCCTCACAGACCAACACCAGTCTTTTCTGCGTACTTTATCCTCACTCATACGCATCCGGGAACGAATTCAGTATCATATTAATCCTATTAAGCCCTAGGCCGGAGTATTACATCCTCACCCCCTTAAGAGATCGACGTCCTCGTCGATCAACCCAAGGCCAGGAACCTCCTCTCTTGGCCACGTCAGGTGTGTCGGTGCGGCGCATGTGTCATCTTTGTGTGACCATGCAGATCCACACCCGCCATACGTACCATGCCTGCACAACTGCGACACAAGCGCCCATGAAACCACGAGAGTCGGCTCTGATGCCATTTGTAACGTCTCGCCTCCTCGAGGCCGGGCCCTGTTGGTATTTCTTATGCACAATTAAAATATGAAGGATTTCGCAAGCGCAGAAAATAACCATTGTAGCATTTTACCGGGAGTATTCCAGGTATCGTTATTTATATTTTACCACTCGAAAACAATGGATAAAGACAATGATAGTTCACCATCATATATCTACTAACTTAATACACCAACTAGACTATAGTAGGGGTAAATGATAGATAATAGGAATTATGCATATATGACACGGACATACAGAAGAATTCTATGATAAGAGAGTAGATAGCTAAAGTGAGAGGACAACGGGAAAGTTTAAGGTTTCTAAATACTTCTCTATTACTAGGGTTCTATAATAACTGATTCATGGTAGATATAGCAATAACACAATAGCAATTTAGGGCAGCAGTACCTTTCTAACTCTCGAATAAGACTGGGAAGAAGGTAGTTGGGGAAGGCTGCCAAAAGCTCTACGAAACACTAACTCCGACGTGGTGGAATACGAAGGCCTAACAGAGCTGTCACCTGTGGGGCTACCACAACTAACCGTAGGAATTGGGCGCAACCTCAAGTAACCTATAGCCTAAACTCCATGTCTACACTATCGATTACTACCCTAGTCACAGCTAATAAGTAGAGCACCTAATACATGCGGAGATCCTATGCTAAAGTATAACAACTATACTAGCCAATTAAATGTAATGCATAAAAGTAAATAGAGAAGATAAAATATATTAAAGCATAAGTCTTACAAGAATAGATACAAAGATATACCAGAACTCTGAAGACTCCTCCGAAGACTCCTCCGGAACCCAGGCGTAGCGCCGCTCTCCCTAACTCTCAACTAGAACTAATCTACTACATTGAAAAGTCTAGCCCTAATTCTCTAGAGGTGAGAGGTCATCCATTCGAGGGACGCCTCTACATCTCCATAATAATGTGGTGCCCCCAGGTAGGGGGTCTGCCTGTATTTATAGCCCGGTGGGAGAAAGCGTGAGCCCTTTGATCGGGCCGACTTAAGGTACGTTCAAGATGCATCCTTGAAGACGGTGGAAGAAGCTTCCGTAAGACGGGCGTGAGAGGCGTGGGGGGAGGCCGGCCGGCCGGAGGGAAATGCCGGGCGGCTTTGGGCCCAAGCTCACTTGGGCCCGGCTTCGTTTGTGTGTTTTCTTGCTCCTTTTTAGGGCCCAATAGAGCATGTTTCGATGCGGAGTTGATATCTCTTAATTCTGGTCTCCAAATATAGCAAATGATATGTCCGTTTCGATCATCTCGGCGATCCCGTCGCAAAGCAATGGTGTAGTCTAATTCCTTATTTGAGATACTTTTATTTGATGTAAAATTGCATACTCCGCAACACAAGTGAGAACACCAAAAACTCGTGGAACTCGTTAGAATCAAAACCTACAACTATGCTTTGTAATCCATTTTATATCATTTCATGCAATCGTTGATGATTATATTTGG